>JASFDH010000716.1:0-20213 GCA_036937195.1 Nidularia pulvinata
AATTCGGCGACGTATTCGTCGGCGGTTCCTGTCATTCGGAGGTCTTTCAGTTGGAGACGGGCTTCTCCGGCTACGTCTGAGGGTTCGAAGGCCTCTCCAAAGTCTTTTAGGAAGTTGGCGAGGGTTGGAAACGGTTTGGTGTTTCCAGCTGAGTCAGGAATAGTATATTCCCTAACTCTGAGGTTCTTCCATTTCCCAGCTGATCCTCCTCTCATGTACGAGAGAATAAAAATAATCTTCTTTTTGTCGGTGTCGAAGACTTTTTCATTCGCCTTGAGGTAAAGGTTGGAGTCGAGGAGAAATTCCTCGGTCTTTGTCCTATCTCCGTCGAAGATTGTCGGCATTGCCACCCTTACTTCTTTGACAGGTTCTGGGGTCGTGGTTCTTGCAATTGTTGTCATTCTGATCGGTGGTATCAGGGGTAGATATGGGGTTCTCGGTGGTTCTGTGGGTTCGGTCAATGCTATTGGTTGAAATTCTGGGGTTTCTTCTGGACCAAATGTGATAGCACTTGGTGGTGGTGTATCGTTGTCGGTTCGGGGTTCTGGGGTTTCGTAGTTCAAGTGTTCTGCTTCTGAGTCAGAGTCTGGTGCTCTGAATGTTCGAGACATGGTGTCAAGGGGTTCTGGTGATGCTTGTCTTGAGTAAGACGAGCGTGGTGTTTAGCTTGACCTTTTGTTACGGCGATTAAGCCTTTCGTAGGTTTAAAGCAAGTTTGTCGGTCCTGAGTTCGGTCTAACAGTGGTGAAACCATGTGTTAGGTTCTTTAGGTTCGATAGAAGACACACTTCCTATTAGATAGGATAGTTGTCGAGTCGTTAAGTCTCTGTCTAAGAGAAGCTTAAGTTCGGAGGAGCCTCTAGACTGAGTCTAAGAGGTTTGAGTTGTTCTGGGTTCAAGGGATCTGAGCAGAGATATGAATAAGGCTATATTTGCCTAGGTCAAGCTAAGGAATACAAGTAAAGTACAAAGTGCTACTTATAGTAAACTCTGATGGTCTGTGCACGATGTACTAAGTATAACTATTGTTGTTGTTGGCTAGACTAAGTATAACTATTCATGTGATCATTGTTCTAAATAAAGAAAAAGATGTCGCATAGCGGGTTACTTCTTATAGTCAGCCTTTGTAACACTTCAGGTTGAGCTAAAAGATGAGGTGGAAGATGCCAATAATTATTAGAAATATTCTATTGCTGATAAACAATCAGTCCAATTAGCAAAAAATATTTCAAACTAAGTTTGTAGATCTCACAGGCTATATGGGATGCTGAAAAAGGTCTAAATGTTTGAGTTGATATTATAATTTTCTATTAATAAGAGAAACCAATATACCTGAGGAGAGGCTGAATCTCTCACTTGCACCAAAGGAGGCACACCTTGCAATTATGCAACAATTCCAGGAGTAAGAATGTACCTATTTCCATCAAATTCAACAGCAACAAAAGGACTATTACCAATATCCTGGTTTTGTTGCTGGTGGATTTGAGATTAAAAGGTATTGACTTACCATTACCTGGGGTATTCTGTGGAGTGCATCAAATTTGAGGGCTATATAAAGTCATGTTCTCTCTCTCCATTTGTCTTCCAGCATTAAAATGCCATTCAGGAGTTGCAGGGGCTGTCTCCTTAAAAATAAAGTGAAGAATGAGATGTTGAAAAGAAAGAAATCAAATAAGACATAAACTTGTAGTGGCTTAGGATATTTCCCAGGAGATAGTCAGAGAACTATGGAAAGAGTGAAGTCAATTATTGAGAAACAACCAATGACTTACTTCTGGTACTGATGGAGAGGAAGATAACCTATTTGAAATATATGCACCCTGATATAAAATGCTAATATTCTGTGATTGTATTGCTGAGATATCATGAAGAAACAGTACCAATTCAATTACCAAAGATGTGAGATTATATCATAATCTAAGATGATCAATCATTAATAGAGTCCTGTTAAATATTAAAAAATAGGTAAAAAATAGCAGGCAAAGCAAGAGAGGAAGGAAAAAAAAGATGATATAGAGTATAGGTAGCTATGATGTTGTATCCAGAAACTGGAACAGAAACCCTGCACATGCTGTGACATAGCTCCAGACCAAGAAAGCAATTGGTGGCTGATGTTTGCCATTATTTTTATATTAGTCATCTTCTGAATAATCAGGGTCAAAAGGCCCTTCTGTTTTAATGTACACACAAGCCTTAGACCCATGCTTTCAGCCTGTGCAAAGGTTGCTCTGCTCCCAACACTGGCAGGCCTACAGCTTGGGTCACAGCTTGTTGGGGGCTGCCACCCCCAAACCCCTGCCCAAATCCCAGGGCATCAGCTTTGCCTCCACCACCTGTTCCTTGCAACGGTTGCCCCATCATTAGTCATCTTCTGACTAATCAGGGTCAAATGGCCATTCTCTTTTCATGTATAGGATAGGATGTATAGGACAAGCTTCCATGCCACACCTACAGAGCAATGCTTGCACCATTATCATGGATGTCAAATTACTTCATAATGACATTCATATTGCTCAATCCACCAATCACATTACCACAATCCATCTCCCTATTCCTTCTGATCCTTGCTGGTCTCTTGACTTGGCTGGCCTAGTATAGCTTGATAACTATATCTATGTGCTGGACACAGGCAACCTACACCTTTGCATACTACAATACAAGCATGATCACATTCTTTCCAGCCACCTTGGCCAAACAAAACCCTTTCACTCATTTTTCAGACCTATACTTGGCCAAATCTTTGGACTATGGTCAAGGACTACTGCAATTCCTGTGTCCTATGCCAATGCTCCAAGTCTAAGCACCATTGGCCATATGGACTCTTGAAACAACTACCTATTCCTGAGCAGCTATGGAATTCCATATCCATGGACTTCATCAAGAAAATTCCTGAGTTCTCTGGCTATGATCCCATTCTAGTGATCATGAATTGCTTCACTAAGTGTCATGAACTGGTCTTCCCAGGATATAGCCCAAAGGTTCTGGACAGATAGAGTGCACAAGGTCACCAGGGAGAGACTCCAGAGGCTCTGTGAATATCTCTGGTAAACATGTTCAAGTGCTACCAGGGTATGAGAGTCAAGATGGGCAATGGCTTCAGCTTATGTGCTATGCCTCCTTCGTTCCTAATGCTCAATTTACAGATGACCATGAGTAATAAGTTCCAGATATAATGGTAGTTGATACTCAACTTCCTGACCAAAGATTTGGTCAGGAGAGGTCTCTGGAAACTGGAGGTCTCATTGAGTGAGAAGTATGATGATGAGAAGAGATTATCAAGTAGAGATGAGTGAGGATGATTCAGGGGTAGCTTTAACCACTGGGTAGAAGTGGAGAGACTAATAAAATTAACAAACTGAAGTACTATGATACATTCAAAGTACTTAAATACTAGAAAGTCTAAGTAACCAGAGTAAATATGCAGAGCACTATAATCATACTAGTGCAATGGAGAAGTAAGTGGGTTAAGAGAAAGAGAGTATATGAAGAAGATTAAGAAATACAAATTGAATGTTAATGTGAAGAGATATACTATGAAAAGTATAGTGTGTGGCTGAAATGAAGTAAGTACAAAAATGGAAACAGACTGGAGTAAACTTGAGTAAACACTGGAGGCAAGCTGAGAGTTGGGATAGCATTGGGATTGATTATAAATAGTTCAAAGATGACACATGCTATGCCATATAGGGATATGACACTAAGTAAAGCATATTCATCCCCACAAACATTACTATCACTTTGGCTTAACTTGCCCTTGTCTTTGTTATGCACATATTCTCCAAACACAGAGTGCCCAGCCATGTCATGTCTGACTGCAGCTCTGAGCTTTGTCTCTCATTTATTTTGTTCCCTAGGCAAGGCCTTGGATATGAAATTACACTTCAGGCTATCACCCAGAGGGCAATGGACAGATCAAACAAGTCAATCAGACACTGGAACAATATATACACACCTACTGCAGTTATCAACAGGACAATTGGGCCAAACTATTACCCTTGGCTGAATTTACCTATAATAATGTGCCAAGCATGACTACAGTCATATCCCCATCCTTCACCAACAAGAGTTACCATCCAAACATTACTGTCCATCCCAAATGTGACCTCATTAGCACTTGTGCTTGCAAATTTGCTGTCAATCTTGATGAACTCCATCAGGAACTATGGCAGCAGATTACTGCAGCCCAGAAATGATATCAAGGACCGGCCAATACCTGCCATTCCAAGGCACCCAACTAAAAGGTCAGTGAGAAAGTATTCTTAAAGGCTGCATTCATTTGGACCACTCAGCCAACTAAGAAATTATTGGAGAAGTACCTTGAACCATTTGAAACCATTGCACAGGCTGGTTCCCATTCCTTCACCCTTCAACTCCCTGAATCCATGTGAGCTGTTCACCCCATGTTTCATGCACCCCAACTAGAGCCAGAAATTCCCAACATCATCCCTAACCACATCCAAGACCCCCCTCCACCTGTAATAGTTGAGGGTGAGACTGAATATGAGATTGCTGAAATTCTAGATATCAAAATAGACCACCAATATTGGCCATGCAACCTTCTATACCTTGTCTGATGGGCTGGGTATGAAGGGACTGATGAGGAATCATCTTGGCAATTAGCAACAGAATTAGGCAATGCCCCAGAACTCATTCTGACTACCATGCCAGATATCCTAACAAATCTGGCCCATGGGCACCAACTTAATACAACTTCAATCTTTTATTATAACATTCATTGGTCATCCTCAGCCAGCCAACCAATTCATTCTTATATTCATTTCCTTACTTATATTTATCTTCCATCCTATTCTCCTCTTTCTTTTCCTGATTGGCCCATCCTAGTCTTTTGTTATCACCTCCATCTGCCTCAGTCCAGGGGAGGCTGTCCACAGAATTCTGTCTGCAATATCAAGCCAGCTCACATTGGCCACCTCCAGACTCCTTTAGCCATACATCTTGGCCTTGACTAGCCCTCTTGCCTTTTTTTTAAGGATCTATAGATATAGACAGGTTACCTCAACTATGCACCTCAAGGGTTTGGTGCTAAGGGGGAAATACTGTCATATCCTGTTCCAGCTGTTACTCATCACCCATCCTGTCACACCCCAACTTGCCACAATCCCAAGTTCTTGCAGCCAAGCCTCAGCCACATTGGCCACACCTCAGCTGTGTTGGCCACATCTTGGCCAACTACATGTTTCAGATATTCTGCATTAAGCCTTCATTTCATACTAGTCTCCTTTCAAGTTCTCTATCTTTCATATCCACAAAGCCTTTTAGTTAGCAACTTTAGTCTCCACATATCCTCTGTTCACCTGACTTTCCACACACTTTAGTTACAACCTGACCTCTACTTCCACATGCTTCATATATCTTCATTGAGCTTAGTATCAATAGCTCATCTCTATAAATAGTATATAAGCAGTAGTATTCAAGTTGTAACTCTTTAGTTTGTTAATTGAATTGTCAATCCACTTCCTGGCTTGATATGGACTCTATACTCTCTCAATCTCTTGTTTGATCCTTTGGCCAAATCTCAGCCAGACCCTTGTCCCTTTGTTGATGAGCTGAGCTCTCACTTCTTGCTTGCCCTCTGTCCTCATTACTTGCTATACTAAATATAGGACTAGGATAGTGGGTGGTGCAGCACATAAGCTGAAGCCAACATCCTACATTGTCTAGAGTCTTTGTGTATCACTGGAATCATACCTCAGCTGTATTGTCCTTCTGTCCAGCCATGTTTGGGTCTTGACATCATTCTTGTTTGACATTTTGTAATTCTCAATCAATGCCCTATGCTTTGGCTATCCATTATTTAAGTCAGCTGGTATTCATGATGTGACAATGGCTCTTAATAACTCCTTATCAGTCCCTTTTTAAATAGCTGAGTATATGTGACAGTGTCATAACTAGTTTTATTTGTTAAGGCTAGAAATTTTAGGCAATAGTCTTCTGCCATCCATCTCCTTTGATAAAATTTGTTCATTGCATCTTGTGCATCCTGTGCTGTTGAGTATCCTGAGAAGTACTAAAGGAAATTTCCTTTAAAGGTATCCCAATTCTGGAAGGTAGCATAATCAACATGATTTGAGTTGTCAAGTATAGTAAAACAATTATTAACCCAACAGCTGGCATAGTCATTAGGTCCACTGTTAATCTTTCTCAGTGTGTACACAATTTTTTGTGTATGATCACCTGCTAGGATATGCAGTACTCAGAAGTAGTTTTCCAGAGATCTGATCCACAGTTATGTCTTTGCCTTATCACCATTGTAGTCTTCAGGAGCTTTCAGTTTTAGCTTATTGCTCCCAACCAGTGATGCTGGTGCAGCTGCCTGCACTGCAATATGTGCTGTGACCTAGTTGGTAGCTGCATCTAATCAGACTGCAACTTGTTCCAATGCAATAGCCAACCATTCCTATATAAGGAGGAAGTTGGCAAGTCCTCCTATTAAAGCATGAATAGCTGCACTTATAGCATCCATGTTAGTGATGGTAAGAGTACTGGTCCTGAGGACAGTTCAATTTTAACACCAAAAAAGAAGGATGGGGATGGGGAGGATGAAGGGTAGGCAAGAGATGGTGGTGGGGCAATTGCACATTTGAGGATACAGACTGGAGGAGTGAGGAGTGGGGCTGCAATAGGATCTTCCTGATTGAAATGTGATATAGGCAAGGGATTAAAGGCTATATGGGTGTGTGGGTACAGATTACAAGATATCAAGCATGCTCCATGAGGGAGGCATGTTGAGCAAAAGCTCTGGGTTCTATTACAATGTAGTGAAGTGAGAACTTCTGGACAGTCAACCAACTGCAGACCTTTCAAACCACATGCTGAGGAATTCTTGAGTAGAACACCTGTTGCAACTGAAACTAGGGCTGTCTGCTACTACACCAGTCTCCTAGCAATGAGCTTGGTCTCCAAAGACTACACTGCAAGTCCTTTTTGAAGTCTCTGTAGGTCAGGTTCAACATTACCACACAAATATGACCTTAGCTCAAGTAATAGTGAGCTCTTTACACTCACTAACACTTCTATGTAGAGTATACATAGACTTATATATTTTTACATAGAGTCTACATAGGATCTACATAGAATGAAGGTTTCTAAAAGGGGGTTTGACCAGGAGTGTATACATAAAATCTATGTATTCCATAAAAATATGTAGTCCTACTAAAGTCTATGTATGCAGAGTCTACATAGATTCTATGTATAGTTAATAACATAAATAGCAGAAAGACTCACATCTGAATTTCTGTATTGGTTGTTATAATTTTAAAAAGAGATATATCTAAGGTATTTATAAGCTATCAATGAATATAAATAGATTATCATGATTAAATATTAAATATATAATACAAATATACCAAAACAGCAAAGCTGCATTATAATATAAAAATTTGATTCTATAAATAGTAATACTTCTTGGACATTATTATTATGCTATATTGAGATTCCTGGGAAGTTCTGAATATAGCTATTTTTAGCATAAGTTTTAAACTAAAATAATATTATGATGTTTACTGTAATGAACTCAATATTATATTGTTATCATGGGAATTGTTCTAAAAATAGAAAATATAACAATTGTAGCCACTATTTAAATAATCCTATATATAATAAAATTATATTACTAAACACATTTCTTGTTGAGAAAAATGCAAAATACTTCCAAATAAAGACTCTTTTCATAAATTGACCCAATTAAATTATGTCAGAATTTACTCAATATAGTTATTTTTAGTGTAGCTATAGTTAAAAAATATCATTGCATTGTATAATCATAGAATTTTATTCAAAAATAGATGACAGACATGAATTAATATCAAAAAAAATCTATATTTAAAAACTATTTTGCATTTTTCTCTATAAGAAAAGGATTTAACTATGTGATTTTACTATATATATAGGATCACCTGAATAGTGGCTACAATTTATCTATTTATCTATTTTTAGAACAATTTTCATGGTAATAAATAAAACATATATTTTCTAAATAGACCTTTTTTTGGTGGAATTGCTTGTATTATTTCATATCTATATTCTATTTTTAGATAAAGGACTAAAATTACATAATGTAATGATATACTTTGAATCACAACTATGCTAAAAATAGCTATATTAAGCATATTATGAAATAATTTATTAGATCAATTTACAGAAAGAGCCCATATTTGAAAAGTATTTAGTAATAGAATTTTACTGCCTATAAAACCATCTAAGTAGTGGCTACAATTTACTGATATTTCTATTTTTAGAATAATCACATAGTCTACATCTATGTATAGTTTACCTATATTATACATACAGTTCAGCACTTGATATGTTCTAGATGAAATTATTCTACATATAGTATATGTACAGTCTAGGTATACACAAGATATGATAGAAGTGTAACATACATAGAGTATACATAGAGTCTATGTAGAGCTGTTGAGGAGTGTAAAGTACAGCATGATTTTAGCCCTGAGCTTGTGGATGGTGGTATTGAGCTCAGAGTCATTAGCTTTAAGCTGGGTATAGATGGCTATATGCTGAGCATTATCAGTCTTGAGCTCATGGACAGTGGTACTGAGAGCTTCATTGATCTGGTAGATCACTAATGAGATAGGTATCAACTTCAAACAAGGTATCTCATCATCTTTATAAATGTGAACTTGCTGTCTGTTTCCTCCATTTGTGCCATGATGTCAAGAAGTTTCCAAGACACAGTGTCATCTGAAATGAACTGCACAATCTTGACATCTGTCCACAGATTTAATGAGATTGGCTCAGGTAAAAGGGTAGAATATATACCATTGAGCTTTTCATACTTTATAGTAAGGGTGTCATTCTCTTTCTTTAAAGTACAGACATGATTCAGCATAGGTGTTTCTATAGGATGTGAGACAAGAATGGTCAAAATTTGATTGTGGAGGTTGATGCATACAGGGCCCAGGAGCTGGCCAAGCATCATGCTTCAGTTTTGTACTGTTTGTTCATTTTATGTTAGTGCTCAAGAAACAAGAAAACATGACACACTTGAGGGGAAAGTCCAGCCTATGAAACCATTTATAACCTCAAGTGGCAACTCAGATATGTTGGCTCCATAGATTTCATAAAGCTTGTCAACTGAGTGTCCTGTAACCTCCAGGGCAGCATTTACTGCTATGTCCTTCTTGAAGTTATAGACCTGAGTTTGTGAGTTATTGATGAAGTAGGTAGCAACCTTCATTGTATCATCAGAAGGATTTGCAGTAGTAGTTGGGCTTGAAGCTTGCTCAGCTTTTTTTTGGCAGCAGCTTTGGCTCTCTTAGATAGCATTTTGTTGAAAAAAGTGATTGTAAGAATCTGAAGCTTGGGAGAGAAGAGCAGCTGCTGACAGGATAAAAATGCCAAGATTTTGAGTAGTCAGACATTCAACTGGCTGAGTTTCAATATCCAATGTCTGATTCTTAGCTTGGCACATGGACAACTAATCAGGAAAATGAGGAAAAATGGATCTGGGTATATATGCCTAGATTATCCTTTGACTGAAGAATAATTGGTATCATATGCCCATTTAATATATATCAATACTTAATGCAATGTCTGAGACAGTAGTGTTTGTTAAGATTTCAAGGATAGTCAATATTTTTAAAATGTCAGTGCATCACAGACATTTACTACCTGCTGTGTCCATCAGATGTATCAACTTGACTCCCCTTTTAGAGTCTTGTATCCTAAGAAGGACTTATACTCTGAATAATTACCTTTAATAATTGGCATGATGATAACAGACTCCATATGTTGCAAAATTCCAACACTGCTGCTTAAAATTGTTAGTGTGTGAAACTTCTAAAAATAGAAATGAGTTAAATCATAGTCACCATTTGAGTGACTGGTACTCTATTACCATGTGACTAGATATATAGTATAATTCCTTATTTGTTAGTGTGGGAAAATTTTAAAAATAGATTTTGAGCTAAATCATAGCCACTGTTTGGGTGATGCTATATATAGTAAAATTACATCATAAAACACTTTCCTTATTGAGAAAAATGCAAAATACTTTCAAAATATCAGATCTTTTTGTCAAATTGCCTCTATTAATAAGTATTTTTGCATAATAGACTCATTCTACACTCTCTGTTTGGAAAAGGATATTGTATCATGTGATACAGTGATATATTTATGTACAGAAAAAGGAGTTGTTAAGAAGTATTGTACAAGAAAATTGGATAAGCCAAAGCAGGAGTGCATAGAATAAATATTAGAATTCAAAAACATGGAGGATGAAGGATGTCTTCTTCTGACTCTGGAGTAGGGGCCTTTGCCTTTCCTTTATGCATTGGATCTAAATAAGTGGTTATATTAGTGTGGATTGATGCTAATATAATGGTGACATACCCTATTTCAATATCTGTTTCATGGTATCTTGCAATTACAGCATCCTCATGTAATGTTTTCTTTACAATATGTGCACTGCTACATGCTTTTGAAGAAGCTTGCTCCATTTTACATTTCATATCTTCCTGATGTGTTGGTTGCATTTACATGCAGAGTCTTTGTAAAAGTGTAATGAATATCCTTCTTAACTTGCAGATATGTTGCTGATTTTGGTATGTCAAGTTGGAGAGCATCAATGTACTGTTGCAGTACTTCATCTAGAATGGTAAAATCCTTTTCAGGATACTTTCCATCAATGTGTCCAATCCTCCATAAACCAACTTCTATTATTGACTAGAAAAATAATTAGTTGTGTGTTATGTTATTAAGGAGTGATACAGTAAAAACTTGGTCTTGATTGTCAGGATCTTTAATGTAATAGTGACCATTGCTGAAGATATTCCAGATGGCCTTGATGTTATTTATTGTCTCTGCAAGAATCTGATTGTTTTCTGAAAGCAAAAGCCTATGTTGCTTGAACACCTTTTTTCATAATTATAATAGCTGTAATTGTCACTAATATAATTTGATACAACATACCTTTGAAACATCAGACTCCTTGACAGCCACTTCCTTGGTAACTTTCTTTGCTGCAGACCTAGCAGTGTTTCTCTACAATATTAGGATTATATTAGTGTCAATGAACATTAATATAATTAAATAAAAGGAAATATAGCTAATATAAACTTACAACAGGCATGATGGATTGATTATGTAATCACAGTTGCTATATCAGGAAGGTAGTGGTTGGAGCTCAAGAGTGGGATCAAGAATTTAAAACTCAATTGCATTTTATAGCATGGCTCTAAACAAATATTAGCAGTTGCCAACAATATATAAATATATAAATATATACTTACTTTTATTCATAGTAGGCTGTCCAAGTTGGTCCTGAATGTTCTATTCTAATATAAACATTTCAATGCTAATTCTAATTATAATGATTTTTAACATGACATTAGCATCAATCCAATCATACCTGGAATTATGCTAGTGACATTAGCAGCTAATATATTAAGATCAAATTTAAAACCTAGATGCAAGTAATGAATATCTACCAAAGTAATAAGTGGCTCTCAAAGCATTATTTCAGTAGCAGCAGCCAAGGCATAGGATACATCTTGGAGACCATAAAACTCTGTTAGATTAGTATAATAGCTTTGCTTGTATATGATACACAGTCATCAAAACTAATGCTCAATGCTAATTGAAAAAATATTTCAATGCCAATTCTAATTATATCAAGTGCAGTTGTAACAAATATAATGATATTAGTGACATCAGCATCAAATGTAATAAGAATTAATGTCACTGCTTATCTTTTGACTGCTAAAACATTACAAAATGAGAGTGCCTACACATATAACCACAGCATATAGGTCCATAAATGGACTGAAGCTCAAACAAGCATTTAACTGCAGAGTTGGGGTCTGCTAAGCAAGTTGCAACCAAAATTGAACTGTGGACATCCCACCTACCATAATCTATGAATGTGTTGACCTTTTTATCTCTTCCTCAGATGCATTTCAGAACAAAGCTGACTGACCAAAATGCATTTATGAACTTGATGCAACATGTGAGGTTCAGAAAGGATGAAATTGAGAGGTTGGTAGGCAAAACTATGTCAAATTTCTTTCAAAGATGCAATTTCCAACACAAAGATCCATCCAGGTGATTTTACAGTGGTAATAATGATATTAGTAATAAAACTTATTTTCTCCTAATTACAGTACATGGGCATCACATACAGTGTATTGTGATTATGAAGGAAACAGGGAACATTTATTTCATTTCACCAGTGCACTTTCAAGCTGAAATTCCTTGCATGCAATGAATT
Organism: Nidularia pulvinata; assembly: GCA_036937195.1. NCBI lineage: Eukaryota > Fungi > Basidiomycota > Agaricomycetes > Agaricales > Nidulariaceae > Nidularia > Nidularia pulvinata. The sequence goes on from JASFDH010000716.1 coordinate 12,245, forward strand.
TCTCTAAATATATATTTAAATCTGAAATTATAGGTCTGAAATAGCTGCATCCCTCAAGATGTACAATGTTTTCAGTTACATACTTTTCAAAATCTTCCTGCACATTTCACTTTTTGTATTTTGCATTTATTGGCAAAGCTTGTTTTTTTGATTAAATTTCTCTCTTTAATGACTCACCACAGTGGTTAAAACTCAGTCATAAAATGCCACTAAATTCTTTACCTCTTTGATCTCATCATGAACAAGAATGCATATATTGTCCCTTTTTTCCAACCCTTTGTTGACAACTATGTTGGAAATGATCATTATTTTCTATAAATGTTCAAAGGGGTCCAACAATAATTCTGTCTCAGTGTGCTCTGTTTGAAAATTATATTCTTTCTCAACATCCTTGCTCTAGACATCCCTGATTTTCACAATTGCTCTTTATTCAACTGGTGGTATTTCATCTGACTCTTCAGCTTGAGTTTTGTTTTCCTCAATAGCATCATCAGGAGGGATTGAAGCTAATTACATTATCTGCTCATATCATGACTATGACCTATGACTATATATTAGCATCTATAGAACTTCAAAGGTCTATAGAACTTCAAAGGCCACAGGGAATGTACTCTTGAAGCCTCTCAATAAACATTTCATTTTCCTGGGGGTCAAGATCTAGATTGTCCTGATTCTTGAATAGAGTCCTCAAATGCTTTTACTTAGTATTTAGCATCTAGCATGGAATGGAGACTTGATGTGGAATATGTAGTTGGCTGAGATGTGGCCAATGTGGCCAAGACTCAGCTGCAATGACTTAGGATTGTGGTAAGTTAGGGCCTGTTCAGGTCCCTGGAATTTTTGCCAGCTTTGGCTTTGGCTTTGGTTTTCTAAAGCCTGATCTCAATCAAAGCTGGCTCTCACAGGTTTTGCAGCTCTGTCACAGTACATCACAGGCAGCTGATGTGATTAGATGAGGGATTAGATAGCTTTGAACATGAGGATTTCACCTCTCTCTTAAAACTATGGTACAGCTACATCGAGAAACTATTCATAAATGTTGTTCACAACCCCCAGCCACCAAAAAACACCAAAAAATTGCACTGCAGGGTGCTCTCTTTGCAACCACTGCTGCTGCTACTCTGATTGCCATTGCTGCATCAGCACTGACAACACCTGTTTGCACATCAGTTCTAACTGGGCAGCTATGACTTGCTGAGCTTCTTTCTTCCCCAGTATGCATGTGTGAGCAGCTTGGGATGGTAAAGCATGTTTTCTGCAAGCTATGTACAGAGCTGCAAATGCAACATGGCCTTTCAGACAGCAAGCATGTTTCTGCAGAGGAGAATCTTGTAATTTTCCTCTATTTTGCTTGCACTGGTGCCAGTTGTATGCTACAGGAGAGGTTTCAGAGAAGTGGTGATACAATCAGTTTGTAAGCTGTTGTTGCAGCATTTCTTTTCTTTCTTCAGTGATATGAATGCCTACATTAGATATATCAAAGAGGTCACAAAAATGCTTGTTGGGTCTTTCTATTGCAAATATGTCAAGCTCCTGCCCATTGACCAGGTTCCCCTTACTATATGTAATGATAAAAAACTCTATCCATATTTCAAAGATTGCCATGGTGCCATCAATGGTTCCCATTTTAATAGTTGGGTACAAGAGGAGGCTACTGTTTGCTGTTGCAACCAAAAGGGGTATATATCACAAAATGTCCTTGCAATTTGTGATTGGCTACTCTGCTTTTTATACATCCTTAATGGTTGGGAGGGCAGTGCAGTGGATTCCAGAGTTTTTGAATATGCCTGTCGAAAGGACCTTTGCCTCCCTCATGGATATTATTTCCTTGCAGATGCTGGTTTCCCATTTGTGATATGCTCATGACTCCCTATCATGGAGTGAGGTATCATTTGAAGGAATAGGGCCACAGAAATTAAAAGTAATGTCTTTGTTTAATATTCCTGTTTTGTTTTCTAACCCCACAATTTCTAGACCACAAAACCATGAAGAACTCTTCAATCTTTGTCATGCCTCTGCTCAAAATGCTGTAGAGTGGATTTTTGGTGTATTTAAATGCCAATTTGGTGTTTTCAAGACTGCACCTGAGTACCCAATGGAAATGTAGGCAATGCTTACCCCTGCTCTTGGTGCAGTTCATAATTTCATGGGCATCTATGATCAATGTAGACAAGGTTCAGATCAAACAGATTCACTGTCTAGGCCCCAGGGAGCAGAAACATCAACAGCTACAGATGCTGTATGAGAAAGTTGTATCATTACTGAGGTCAAATTGGGCTTTAACATCACACCAGAAGAAAGGCAGAGGGCAACCAAGAGGTGTGATCAAATTGCAAGGCAAATGTGGGTAGATTATCAAGCAGAATTAAGGTAGCAAGGTGAATAGATTAGTAGTTATAACATGAATAAAAAGAATGAATGTGGACAATAATTAGGGCTATGTAAAGACAATCAATTATAATTGTAAAATATCAAATGAATGTGGTATCAGTTGGGTATAAAATAATTATGGTCACAAATTTATAATGTGAAAATAGTCACTCAGTACTGAGAAGCTTTTTGAGGTGTTTACAAATAAACTTGACTTGTTTCTCCTTCCTGACAATGTCAACATATGTATCTGCAGCACTGATATCATCACAAAATAAAGTGTTAATCTTGTCTTCTTTGTCAGATGAGTACTTGCCATCCTTATCAACCAGCCTGAGAGCCTTCTCACAACAAAGTGGGGTACCTTGTACTGCACTGAAGGCTTCAGCCATCTTCTCGAGGGCCTCACTTACACCAGTGATAGACTCAGCATGTGAGGCATGGCAATGGCCCTTATGAGTGCACTTGCTTGAAGCTCAAAGATCCAGAGATTCAGATCCAGCACAGGCTTGTTTATGAGACACTCCAGAGCTGGATGCAGGTGCCTAAAGATAACATAAATTAGCCAAACCTACTGAAACAAACTAGAATAGAGACTTACAGGTGATGACTCACTCTCTGCCATGATGTCCTCAGCAATAGAATCACTGAGGATCATCAAGGGTCTTGCAGAATGAGACTCCAGATCATCACCAATGGCTCCAGTATCAGAGTCAGTATCAGCAGGAGGTGGAGTCTGTCCCAGATGGAACACATCTGCACCTGTTGCAACAACTCCATTGACAAGGTAATGCATCTTGTCATAAAGAGGAAATGATCTGGCCCTCCAATGTGCAGCTTTTGGGTGAGACTATAAAATGCATGTTTAGCATTGAAAATGAATAAAGACAAAGAAAAGGGATAATTAGTAAATTACCTTCAAGTACATCTCCCAGATATCATCAGTAGCCTCTACCTTCTTTGCTCCATCATCCCACCCAAATCCAGAGGCCTTGCACAAGGCATCAACATTGACAAATTGTTTCTTGAGCTAAGAGTCAAAGGATTAGGTTAGTATAGGTAACAAATCATGACAGAATTGGGGACACAGACATTGGTGTAATGATCTTGGCATTTGCTGTATGTTTTGGGGCCACCTTTTAGTATCCCATCCTTGAGGATAGTAGCCTCAACAGCTGTCCAGACCTGACCTTTCCAGCCTGCCCCAAACTGGTTGCCAGCAGTCTTTTCTGCCTTGAGAACATGGACAATGATTGCATCATCCATGTCAGTCCAGCTGCAGCATTCACCTTTCTTCCCATTGTCAGGGGCTGTTTTAGGAGCCATAAACAAAGTGGAGGTATAGATATTAAGAAGGACAAGTTATTGATGTAAGTATCAAGTTAACAAGGGTGTGTCATAAGATATTGGTTGACTGGCTGAGCTGTCTGTGAGAGGAAAGGCAGAACATGTCACAGTGGGCCACACCAAAAGCTGAAGCCAGGTGCTACCAAACACCATTCCAATTTTGGTTTGGCTTTGTCAATGGGAAGTTGATTTCAAAAGCCAAAACTGCCATCAAACTGATGATTTGGCAGGCAGCTTTGAAAAAAGCCAGGGACCTAAACAGGCCCTTAGAGTGTGACAGGACAGGTGATCAGTGATGGATGGAACAGGATATGACAAGTTGCCATGTAGTGTCATGAACTTGATTTCCAGGATATAGCCTAGAGGTTCCAGGCAGATATAATACATGGTAGGGCCAGGGAGATGTACCAGAGACTCTGGTTATATCTCTGGAAATCACATTTGAGCACTACCAAGGAGAGAGGATCAAGATGGGCAATGGCTTCAGCTTATGTGCTGCATCTCCTTCATTCCTAACACCCAATTTACAGATAGTGGTGAGTGAATTATTCCAGGTGTAGTGATGATCAATACTCAACTTCCTGACCAGAGATCTCATTGAGCACAAAGTACAATGATGAGAAGAGATTATCAAGTAGAGATGAATGAGGATGATTTAGAAGTAGTTTTAACCACTGAGTAGAGAGTGGAGAGATGAATATAATTAACAAACTGAAGTATTATGGTACATTTGAAGTACTTAAATATTAGAAAACCAGAGTAAATACATAAGTACTTAAAACATACTAGTGAAGTGGAGAAGTATGTGGATTATAAGAAAGAGAGCATATGACAAGGGCTAAGGAATACAAATTGAATGTTAACATGAAGAAGTATACTACAAAAAGTATAGCATATATGGCTGAATCAGAGCAAGTATGAAAATGGAAAGGGACTGGGGTAAACTTGAGTAAACACCAGAGGCAAGCTGAGAGTTGCAAAAGTGTCAGGATTGATTGTAAAGGGTCTGGGGATGGTGTGTGCTGTGCCATATCAGGATATGACATGTAGATGGTGAACACACTGTTAAAAGGCATGGTGTAATGTCAATAGCTGGCATAGACATGTTGAGGCAAGGACAAGAGATGTTAAATTGGATTTAAAGTTCTGGTAAAGGATTGAAAGTGTTGAAATAACACTGACAATACAGCTGAAACTGCTATTTAGGTGACAAACAAGTAAAGAACTACAAGTAAAATACTCAACCTTATATGTAAAATACATAGCTGTTATGTACAGAATAAAGAATACAAATGAAGCATAATATGGAAAGCAGTGTCTGTTCACATACTGATACAATCTGTAACAGTCCAATGTCAGCCAGACTTCCAGTGGGACATGCATCAAGCTTGTATTTCCAACAGAAAGCTATTCAAAAGTGGTATTATATGCTGCACTCACTGTAGTATGTGTAGTATGCCCATCTAGGAGGATTTCAGTACAACAGCCAAACCTCTTCTGCCTTTGTCAGAATACTTGCACCCACTTCTGTTCATCTTTTATTTTTACTCTACTTATTCTCTGAAATATAGTGTCATGGTATAGAAGACAACATTGAACTAAATTGGCAACTGACAATAATAGCCCACAGCATGAGTGCACATGCAAGAGCATACATATTCAAGCAATAAATTACTTTCCTTCTCACAGAGGTTCTTTTTTGTTAAAGAGAGGCCCATATCTACAAAGCAAATTATGCTGTAGGTCCATGTTCAAGCTGAGTGATTGTGGGCATCCAAAACCCATGTGATCTTGCTTTGTTCTGGATTGATTCCTATGTTCATTGACAATATGATGGCTCTATGAGCATTGAATCTTGTGGGATCTGTTTTAATAAATGTTAGTAGCTGTTAGTCTGGTTGCTTACATATCTGCCAGTAGCTTCTCCACTGTGCTGTCATCCATGATGGAAGGGCCTTTCTCCTGGACTGTAATTCCACCAGATACCTACATAATATTGTGGGTCCAATTATTTTCACAGTACCACATTTTAGGATGCCACTAGCAGTAGAACATATTTTTAAATCTACCCTGTCGTCAAGTTTATAGAAGAATATCTACTGTTGGTCCACTGACCATATTATAATTGAGCGGCTACAGCTGCCGCTGTAATTACGCGACGCGTCGATCACGTGTATAAATTTTGCTCCTTTGAGCGGCGGCGATCGATGCAACTTCGAAGTATTTCGAAGTCGTCACCGTGACTGGACTCTGGACTTGACGGGCACCAATCTTTTGCATGCTGAAGCTGGGTCTCTTCTTTACCACCACCATCTTACGACGTCCTCTTTGCGCATCTTTAATTGCCCGCCAGTTTCGTTCCTCCGGAAACTTTCAGTACAGAAATCCTGGCTCGCAGATGAATTGGTCTGCTTCGGTCCTATCGACTGCCTCGTCCGATACCGAGCCCACCATTATTCTCACTTTCGACAATGCAAAGTACATCTTCAATGCGGGGGAGAACACCAATCGAGCATTCCTGCAAAGCAGGCGGAACTGGAAACGCACTCGTGGAATCTTCGTTACCCAAGTAGGAACGCAGAGAGCGAGCGGGCTTCCTGGTGAGTCGTGTGTTCCAAGCGGACAATGTAGCATCCATTGATTTATGTTTTAAACATGTAGGCCTTTTGATGAGCTTTGCAGATGCCACCATAAGCCGTCTTGATATCGTTGGACCTCCCGGGATCATACACTTCTTAGCGGCTATGCGCATGTACACTTTCCGGTGTGTTATGCATACGCATATTTATCCATTTTCTGAAACATAGTCTACAGAGATACGATGCTCATCAACCCCATAGAAACTTCTTGGAATACACCTACAGCCTCGAACCCCGGACCTGTCTATACAGACGAAAATGTCATCGTATACTCGTTTCCTGTGCTACCAGCGTCCGAAAATGCTCCTCCTATTGCAAATGAGATCCAAAAATCCCCTCCCGACGATACCCAAAATCCAGGACTCGTTTCGAAACGAAAAAGAGAGTCCTCACCCGACCTTCCCCAAAAGCGCAGATCCACTGCAACCGGAATTCAGCAGCTATCTGGTTCCCTGAGGTCATCGATAACAGGCCCGGACTTTTCTCCAGCCACTCTAGAAAGAGAAGATGCCGAGGAATGGAGGAACTTAATGGTGCATACCATGTTCCCTGGTACGCACGTGCCTGTGAAGGAACCTCACCCTCCACAAGTAAAAAAGGTCAAAGGAGAAAAAGGCAAGAAGTCTTCCGATACAAAATCAGGTAAAAGTGGCTATAGTTAGGATTGTATTTTGCTGACTCTCACCAGCGCCAATAGCACCTCCACCGGTAGTCGAGCTAGATGTAGGTCCGCCATCATCGAAACCGCCAACTAATGTAGGTCTAATTAAATTTACGGTTTTGTTCGGTCTTAATGCTGTCATTTTCAAGATTGACGACTACCGACGTTCCCGAGCCCGCCTGCCTACTGGTTTCCACCAGCAATTGCCCAAATTCTCCTCCTCCCAACCCTGTATTGCCGACCCCCCAACTTCACCAGCGACAGCATACATCGTTGTCGGACCCCGCATTCGCGGGAAGTTCGATGTCGAAAAGGCCAAAGCTCTGGGCGTTTTCGGGAAACACAGAGGTTTGCTGACCAAAGGAGAAACCGTCACTTTTAAGGTGAAAGAAAATGGCAAGGATATCGAACGGACTGTTCGGCCAGAAGAGTGCTTAGGAGCAAGCGAAACCCCAGGAGTACGATCTATTGTCTTAAATCTCTTATGGTGAGATGCTAATGTGTATACCGCGCAGGTTGTCGTTATCCTTGACGTCCCATCTCCGGCGCATATCCCTTCGCTTATCGCTTCTTTCGCTGATTCTCCATTGTATCGTCGCTTCCGCTCAAAGCAACCAGAAGATAACTCCGAATATGCCGTGCGCACTGTCTTCCACCTGTTAGGCAAGGGTGTAGCAGAGGATGAGCGATACGTGGATTTCATGGACGGGTTTACGTCTGATGCGCATGTAAGATGTCGTTTACTGATCGCTTCTCGATATGCACTGAATGACTTTCGTGTATAGCATATCATGTCTTCCCGTGAACATAGTCCGAATCCCGTCACTTTTACCAGCTCCGCATACAATCAATTGCGCCTCAACCAACTAGATTCCGTCATGTTCCCCGTTGCCAAGTATTCCCTCACTCCCGCGAAAAAGCTTACAGGTAACCCATCTTCGTACTTACTCTT
>JASFDH010000717.1:0-20188 GCA_036937195.1 Nidularia pulvinata
GTGAAGTAGGGGTCCTTGCGGATGCGCTCGATGAGGTCGTTCTCGAGGCCGAGCTGTTTGACTTGGTGACCGGCTTCGTGCGAGAGGACCTGTATGCACCATCAAAATGAGTATCCCAAAATACGTGAAGGAAAAAGAGAAGGTGAGAGGGGTGAGCAGACATACCCGAATCTTTTCATGAGCCTCCTGTCTATCCCCACCATTCTTCACAATAGCCATGATGACGTTCTCCGTCGCCATGAACGGCAATTCTTGAGCAATGCGCCGTGCGATGACCTTAGGGTAGACCACGAGTCCCTCGGACACGTTCTGCAGCGTCGAGAGGACGATGTCCGCGGTGAGGAATGCTTCGGGGAGAGTGATGCGGCGGTTGGCGCTGGAGCAGCGAAGGTTAATTCAGGGATAACTAGGTGAAAAACGGGCGAACCTGTCGTCGAGCGTACGCTCGAACCATTGCACGCTCGATGTCATGAGTGCATTCTGGTGCAGGACCATGAGGTGCCTTGCGAGACTGCACACGCGCTCGCAGCGCATCGGGTTGCGCTTGTACGCCATGGCCGATGAGCCAATCTGGGTCGACTCGAAAGGCTCTTCAATTTCCTATAATAATTTACTCCATATGAGCAACCTTCCCTTTAGTTATTGAAGGTGAAAGTGGGGACGGGGTACCTTCAGATTAGCCAAAAGCCGGATGTCAGTGGCAATCTTGTGCGCGGTCGCGCCGAGGGAGGCGAGCGGCGCGAGGACGTCGACGTCAATTTTACGCGAGTAGGTTTGGGATGTGACAGGGTAAGCGTATTCGAAGCCGGAGAGCTTGGTTACGAGCTTGTCGAGTTTCTCGACCTAGTTACGAAACTCGCATTAGCATCCAAAGTCATGATGGAGCCGAGGCAGGAGACGGCCTACCTTGTCATGGTCTCCGTCGAAGAGAGTCAAGAAACTGGCCTGCGTGCCAGTCGTGCCCTTCACGCCACGGAAGCCAATATCATCGCGCACGCGCTTGATGTTGCGCAGATCCCACAACAGTTCCTATTACAGGAGCATAAGTAATTGAAGCACACGTGGCAGGGATAGATACAGACCTGGATCCACAGCGTAGCGCGCTTGCCAACAGTCGTGAGCTGAGCGGGCTGGAAGTGGGTGAAGCCGAGCGTGGGGAGGTCACGGTATTGCGCTGCGAACGCGGAGAGGCGCGAGATAAGGATCCCGAGGGAGCGGATGAGGTACCCGAGCCCGGTGCGCAGGAAGATCAGGTCGGCGTTACTTTGAGAGCGAGGAGTCAGGGTGTGGAAGAACAAAAGGTGGATGCGAAGAAGGAACGTACTCGGTGACATAGCACGACGTAGCGCCCAAACTGAATTCATCGAAGAAAGGTTACTGCTTGTCAAAATAAATATATGGGACAGACGCACTGGATAATCCCAGCAGCAGCGGGCGCGACCTTCCCAAAGGTATGCACATGCGCCATAACATCGTGACGGCGTTTCTTCTCCTCCAGTGCGGCGATCTCGAACTGCTCCGGGGTGAGGTCCTGGCGGCACGAAAATCCTCATCATCAGCAAGAGCATCTCGACCCCGGGCATAGTTACACACTAGATTGTTCCGCATCTGCTCTACGGCGTCTTCGGAGATGGGCAGCCCGAGCTCCTTCTCGGCGATGGCGAGGTTGAGCCATAACTGGCGCCAGGTGCGGAAGCGGTTCTGTTTGGGTGAGCAGGAAGAGACCATAAATCGGTTGTCGTTGGTTGAATGGAATGGATACGTACGGCTGGAGAGAAGAGGTGAGCCATCTCCTTGCTCGCATAGCGACTTCAGGGGGCGCAAGAAATGAGAAACGACGTTCTGAAATGAAGGAGAACAAGCAACTCACGTAGACAATGGCGTCTGGTACGTGTCAAAAGCGTCCATCTTGTCTTGCTCCTGTGTACAAGTTTTCGTGGGGGATAATGCAAGAGAGGAGTATAGCAACTTGCCAAGTGGTTTTATTGAGGTTGGCGTCACGGTACTCGAGATCGAGATTTCGTTGCAAACGCGCTTGATTGGCTGGAGGCGGGATCACGATCACGATAAGATCGTCGATGCTGTCACAGGTGACACGGACGGCCGACGGACTCCGGGCCGATGCGCACGTGAATAATGCAGGGGGTAACTTTGCAGCAGAGCCGCTCCCTGAACGCGCTCAAACTTGAACTCGACTTGAACGCGTCTCTGCACTCAGCGCTGCTCAGCGAGTTTTCGCGCTGCCTACTCAAAAACACCAAAAATTATCTATGGGTGACGTCGATTCGTACGATGAAGCTGGCATTCCTATCAACAGCGACTCGTCTTCAAGTTTGGCCCAGCGTCGCGCGCACAACAACTCTCTCGGACCCATATCCTCTCTTCCACCCGAACTGCTCTGCATCATTTTTCTCTTCAACACTGTAGAAGACCCTTCTGTGTTCGCTCTTAAGTTCTGGAAGGACCTCAGCACGCGCTCCACCCTCAGCGCGGCGCAGGTCTGCCATGTCTGGCGCCAGGCTGCGCTCGGCTGTGCTGCACTTTGGTGTCGTCTTATTGACTATGCCTCGGACTCGGCGGCTTGGATTGAAGAAATGCTGAGGCGCTCCAAGGAGATTCCGCTCTGTGTTTCTGGACTCTGGTCTGTCTACGAGCGTCCCCACGACTTGGATGCGCGAATCGACTTGATACTGAAATGTCTCTTTCGCACGCATGCACTCAGGCTAGAAGGGGTTTCGTTAACCAAGAACAATCTGGAGAAGTTGAATAAGCCTGCCCCGCTTTTAGAGAAGCTAATTCTACACCCCTATATTGCAGGATTCTGCGAGAGGACCAGCCGAGATCCTATAGCGTGGGAAGACCTGAAAATAAGCAGCCTCTTTGCAGGCCATGCCCCAAAGCTGCGACTCCTCAGTATTTGCTACTACTCAGTGGATCTTTCATCTTCTATTTTCTCTAGCCTTACACACCTCAGTGTCGTTGGAGTTAGATCGGTTCACATGCTCCCCGTTTTCGAATGGCTCACAGTACTTCGACAGATGCCTACTCTCGAACATTTGGCACTCTATTCCTGTTTTTCCATTCCAGAACACGCTAATTCACTCTGCGAGCATGTGGATCTACCTGCGCTATCCATGATTTCGCTCCAAGGATACCATGACGAAACTGCTGCGCTCTTAAGCAGCCTCCGTACTTCCGTCCCATGCTCACTCAAGCTCTCCAGCCACCATCCCCTCGAGTCCGCTGTTTCCATGGATGTCTCCCTTGCAATGCTTGTCTCCTCCATCCGTGCTCTGCTTACATCATGGCCTAAGTCACACCTTCGGCAAGCTATCATCCTTTACCTCACCATCTTAACCCTCCGCCTCTCCAACGTGTCTCCCCTTGTATCACCGCCTAGCAACTCGCTGCTCCTTGATATAGAGTTCACCTACCTTGATATTTCAGACATGCCGGCACCTGGATTATTGCTAGTCCTCCTCCGACAGCTCGGGGATATCCTATCAGATGCAGAAATCGCACCTGCGGTAACGAACGTCGATATCATTATCAAGTATCACAACTCGATACACGGTAGACGGAAGATTCTGGCGTTTTTACATTGCTTTGAGAATGTAACTCATTGGAGCGCCCTGGGTGAAGGGGCGGTAAGGTTCTTCGCGGCGGTCAGTAATATGTATGAGAAGTCAAAGTTTGGCTCCTCGCATGTACACACCGAGCAAAAAACAGTACCCCTCATGCTGTTCCCTCGCCTGCGGCACTTGACTCTCACAGAAGCAGATTTCGTGTCCTATCCTGGTCCCCCTATCTTCGAGGAGCTCTTACAGTTCGTACGCCAACGCCAAGAGTGGACTCACACATTGACTCTAGAGAATGACGGGGACGCATTGCCCCTCTTCGATGAAGTCCACTTATATGTGTCTCGTGGAGTTAATCTTAACAATAGGTTGGCGCGGCTGAGGGAGCTTGTGACCGTGGTATGGGACAAAGTGGAGGCTGACCCACGGACGGAGGATGAGGAGAGTGATTTCGGTTGGGAGGTTGATTCTGATTCGGAGGAAGATACTAGTAGCGATAATGAATGACAGTTCGGGAGGGGTGATGCTGCTTTAAACGGTTAAACGTTCTGGGTTTCTAGGGAGAATAGTCGAGGAGCGGGAAGTCTGGAAGAGAACAATTATAGGCAAGATTGTGCGGTTGCCGTTCAATGAAGACAAGTAGCAGGATGAAAGTTGAAGAGGCGACAAAGTAGGATAATATCAGCCTCAAGTAATCCATAACCCAATTATAATTTGAACTCAGTGGACCCTTTCATCGTTTCTAAGACTCAAGCTAGTCTGGATACGCTGCTACCTGTGCTGTATTTTTGAGATACACGGATGCTAGTGATACATGTAGGACATGTCGATTTGGCGTCGATACAGATCTTATCGGATGCACATACGCAGAGAATCAAAAAATCGTGTTCGCATTGCAGAAATATATAGCCAATAGCTATAGAGTATAGGATGTAGTGGTGGTATAGAGTAGAGTACAATGTGCTAGAGTCCGTATGTGTGATAGTACGAATGTCCTTGTGGGTGATAGTCAGTGATATGCAAATAGTGATGTGGTTGGGGTAACACAAGCCTAGAGTCCGAGCCATAGTGATGCGCATCTGTGCAAGCAAGAAGAGGCCGAGATGCTGATGCTGATGATGCTGTTGTGTACAAAAGCAAGAGAAATGAGGCGGCAAAGTAATCAGCCGGGAGCGAGAAAGAATAGTGCCGAAAACGATGGTGCAAGAGATATTATAGTTCCAGAGAAAATGCAAGAGCAAGTGAATCAAGCGCATGAGGTGAAATATTCAATAAGCCTCCATGCAACAACTGAAAGCCAGAAGCAGCCGATAAATTCACTATACCCGCTCGGCCGCCCCTAGCACGCCATGCTGCTTTGCAGACAACTCCCGCACGAGACTTTGCACATCCTTGATGGAAATGCACGCGGGGTAGGGCCACTTGGGCGAAAGAGACACGGGCTCAGGGTGAGCAAGCAGAGGGTGGGGGATGTGTGGCTGGGTGGTGGGAGATGGTATTGTGGGAGTGACGAGAGTAGGGCTGGCAGGCATCCCATGACCACACTGGATGCGGGAAGTGGTTGAGCCAGGCGTGGAGGGGCGTGGCTGCGGGGGCAAGGGTGTTTTGAGCGCATCGGCGAAAGGGAGCATGCAGGAGACAGAGGTGGAGGGTTTGGATGGTATGATGGAGGTGAGGTTGGATGGGGATGAGTGGAGCGGATGGGGGTGAGAGGCGCACTTGGAAGGCAAGCAGCAGGCGCGGAAGGCTCGACTCGCTTCGGAGAGATCGAAGTCGCGCTAAATGACTTTTGCGCTGGGATGAGTCTCACGAATGTCGGTTTAGCCGGCAGGGGGTGGTTGAGAATGGGAGTGAATGGCAGCCGAGACAGAGTTGCTAGCTTGACGTCCTCAATGGACTTGCAAGTGGGGGTAGAGTCCGCGTTGATAGCCGGAGTATCCTGAAGAAATATATGAGCAAGAAAACTAAGCATAGTAAAGTACGAAGATACATACCACAACGTGCGTCTCCTTCCCCTTCCCAGCACGTCGGCTCTGCTTAGTCGGCACCTCCACCCACTTAGCTTCTTTCACAGAGAGCACCCCAGTGTCAGCGCTTTCATCAAGCTCAATGGGCTACAGAGTATACATCAGTGATCGAAGTCCTAAACGGGAGGAGCAGTAGCTTACTAAGACGACAGGGCTGACCTCGTCCATCTCGTCGGACCAACTGCCTACCGATGGGTTCCAGAAGGACTCGTCGATGGGGAGGAGGTTTTCAGAGTCGGTGGCGGAGGTGTCCTGAGTGGGGATGGGGGCTTTCTCGAGGGAGAGGGCCTCCTCAACGGAAATGGCGGGAGCGTCCTGAGCGGGGATGGGAGCTTCCTCAACGAGGATGGGGGTTTCCTCGACAAGAACGGCTAGGTCCTGGGTTACGACAGGGCATTCCTGAGCAGGTATCGGGGATTCCTCGACGACAGTGGTGTGTTCGTTAACGGAGACGGGGGTTTCCTGGGTGGTGACCGGTTCTGGATGGGGGCAGGGATATCCCGGGTTATGGCAACATCCTGGATAGCAATGGCTGCATCTTCGATGGGAACCGCACGATCTTCGATGAGGACAGGGTGCGACTGGACGAGGGCAATTTCCTGGGCAAGGACAGCGGTTTCCTGTATGCAGACGGAGGGTCCCTAGGCGACGGTGACAGGTTCCTAGACGGACGGTTGATTAGGGTTGCAGAGGAGGCTAACTTACGAGGCCAGTGGCACACTCTGTGGTTGAAGCTTCGAGGGGCTTTTCCTTGACGACCAACTGGAACGAAAAGCTGCGTCAGAAGGATGGCGCGAAAGGAGGAGGGAAGCTCACGGGAGACGCCGAAACGGGGACTGCTTTTTGATATTCCAAGGTTTCTTCGTCCTTAAGATCACCGATGGTCGATGTCCATTTAACAATTACATTAGCGAAAGCGTCGAGGTCATGGTGCAAACAAAGAATTTCAGCATGAATCCTGCCGTAGTCAGTTCGTCTACGTAAGTCATGCCGAGACCATTGAGCAAGGGCGCCTCGGGCATTGATGGTGACAAATTCAAAGCCACTGCAGGAGGCGGCGAACTCCATTCGGAAGAGGGCGCGGCTGAAGACGGCGATCATGCGTCGGGAGGCGCTCCTGAGGGCGGTGAAAGGGGGCGAGGGTGATGGGTGATGGGGGCGAGAGGCATTAACAATCTACGAGAACTGTGAGAGAGTAGTTTAGAACACAGGAATACGGAAAACATATAAGAAGCTTGCCTTGATAAGAATAGATTCGCTTCTTTCTTGCCTGCCTGCCTTTCAAGGATCGCCTATTACTCGGGCTGGCCTCATGCTGCTCATACTTCTGTCTTATGCCGACAGCCAACGAGCACGTCGAGCGATCCTCATCCTTGACCGGTCCTTCATTGACATTGCCTTCTAGCACTGCAGCTAACGAGTTCAGCATACATCCCAGGCACCTCTCAGCGTAGGCAGCTGCTCCAGACCGGGCCTCAGTACAGTATCCCCGTTTCTCCCTACCGTCGGAATCCTAATTTCTCCCGGTCATGGCAGAATTCGTGGTTAATTGTGAAACCTTTGAGTCCAAGTCAAGTCCAAGTCATCGAGACTCCCAACTCGGGGAGAGAAAATTAAAGTGATCCTGATTGTGTCCTGGTCTCGTACTGGCTGCGCGAAAAATAATAATCGAATTTTTTCCTACGGAGGTTCCTGCTCGATTATCAATGGTGATTCCTCCACATGTGACGGTTTCTTGAGGGTTTCTGTACATTCAGCATCATCGAGTATAAGTTCTGTTGAAGGAATCTTTTGTTTGTCTCGTGGTCTAACGCTGGCCAAGTTCAACATCTGCAACGACAAACAAATACCACTTCTCCATCTGGACTCTGGACAAGCTTGCGAACTAGGTGAGCGTTTTCGACCTCCCTCAGCCGCAGCTCAACCTGCGTTGTCCTGCATCCCGTTCCTCGCCCTCCAACACATTTTAATCGTCCACCTATTGTGATCTACCTCAAATCCTTACTCGCAATCTTAACGGTTGTCATGGGTTCTAGACTTGGGGACCGTACACCGATACCAGAACTGCCACAAGAATTGCTAGCAGCTATCTTCGATTGCGTACGCGAATCAGAGGACACATATCACAACACTCTCAGCGCTTGCTCTCTCGTTTGTCGTGCCTTTGCGCCTTTGTGCCAGGCCCGCTTATTTTCGACAATCCGCTTCGCTATTTCAGGCGAGGCCAAATCATTCGCTCTGCTGCTTTCCGACTGTCTGCATATCGCGGGTTATGTCCGCCAGTTAATCATCAACGACGATTCAGTTGACACATACGAAAATGGATTTTTCTTTACGGAAGAGGAGCACCTCTCCCTTGTTTTGTTTCTCGTCACTCGCTTGACGATGTTAAAGATAAAAGCGACTGCTAATTGGGAAAGCATCGCAGACTGCTTGCGCATAGCATTCTACAAAGTGTTTCAGCTCCCAGCCTTGACGTATGTATCCCTGCACGGACTTTACAATGTACCGTCGTTCTTCAACTGGTTCAAGGACCTCAAGGCTCTCGAACTATTAGGTGTTCATTTTTCGAGCCAGCGTTCACTAGACGAACACTATACATGTGTCGAATCAAGCCAGATTAGGAGCAAGGTAGAGCGCCTTTCAGTAATCAGCAGAGATCCTCTACAAAGAAACGCCCTCTCATTGTTCATCAGCCCTCAATCCAACTTAGATTTCACGCAAATAAGGAGACTCAACTTCAGTTGCACCGAAGATTCTTTCCTACCGATATGGAGGATCCTTCAGTTGTGCTCTGCCACTCTGTAGTCTCTGTATCTTGGTACCTCTCCGATTAATGGTAAGTATGGATTATCTCCTTTCTCACCGGATTTTAACATCGGACAGCCCAGTACCAATGCAGCACCCTCTTCGTCGCTCGATTTGAGGAATCTTACTGCTCTCCTCCATTTGAGCCTTTTGTTTATCACTAAGAAGCATATAGATGTCGGGCCTGGAGCCTTTTCGGTGCTGGATCTCCTTCATCTACCAATATGTCTCAAGGCTTTGAAGATCTGCATAAAGCTACATGACTTCAACGATCTCCGCCACATCGACTACAAGTCCCTTGACACCAAGCTTACGCAGGACGTATCTAATATCTTTGGAGTGCGTATCGTACTCATTTTTGAGGCGGAAAGTACAACGCCGCCAGATTCTGAAATCGAGGATTACTTGAAGGCCGCATTGCCGATTGTCGCAGAAAAGGCTTTACTCGAAATTAAGATCGTTCATGTATGTTTTCTGCGCAATCATAATCTCCCTTTTCACTAATGAAATCGTATTATATCCGCAGGGGATGGCGACACTGACGAATGCGAGGCTCTGAAGTGTCACCACAGCTCAATATAAAATCCCGTGCCGACCCCATTCAACCTTCGATATCAGCGTTGCAAGTTGTAGACTATTTATTATTCTTCAACGCTGCATGAATGTCATTCAGATTTTGAGCCGTACACTTGCACATCAATCCGCCTTCCGCCTCCACTCCCTCGGTGGTCCACCTCAGGCCACTCGATATCTCAGCCCCGGCCTCTCCCATTACCCACAACCGCATAGAAGAGGTACAGAGCTCTCCGTGCGACCTCTCTGAAGATGACCATGAGATGAGCGCTGTCTCATGTCTAGTTTTGTATGTTCCGTTTCTATCTTACCATCGTTAGAGGCAATGACTTACTAGATGTCTTACAGGGTGACGGCGAGGGGGAGCCGGGCTTAAGCGGGGTGGTGTACTTGGCAATGGTAACAAATGAGGAGGTGGAAGAGACCGAAGTCACGGTTTCGGATTCGGTAGATGGTGCGGGGGCCGGATTTTGAGAAGTGGAGGACGCGATTGTGGTAATAGGAGACGCAATTGCGCGGGCGCGTGGAGCAGCAAGTAAGGAAGCCAGCGTGGCGGCTACTGGTTTCTTCGGGAGCGGTGGGGAACCCCGGCCAGGGAGGGAATTGTAGGTTTCACGTCCTCGACGACCTTGGCGGAAGTGATTTTTGTCTAATCAATGCAAAGAAATATGTAAGCGATGAAACCTGATAGAACTGTGTATATCCAGAAAGCCAACTACTACCGCGAACGCCTTCTTACCCCACCAGCACAACGGTTCTGCTTGACAGGAACGACAACCCACGCGGCATCGCCATTGACACTGGCAAGAATGGCGTCGACGTTGGCAATAGCCGGTTCCAATAGCATGGGTCTAGCAAAACGATCGCACGCGTGCATCAGCGAGTACAATCTTCGATAGGAGAA
This sequence comes from Nidularia pulvinata, assembly GCA_036937195.1. Taxonomy (NCBI): domain Eukaryota; kingdom Fungi; phylum Basidiomycota; class Agaricomycetes; order Agaricales; family Nidulariaceae; genus Nidularia; species Nidularia pulvinata. The sequence goes on from JASFDH010000717.1 coordinate 9,891, forward strand.
GAAGTGCGTACAACAGGCGCAGCCATCATGCTCTCGGATTCTTGAGCAGGACTTGTCGGTAGGGGCGGCCTCTTCGGTGATGGAGATGGTATTTTGAGGCCAGAGTGCTCAGCAGAACGCGGACTCGAACAACGGGAACGACAGCAAGGAGCGGGGCACTTGTCGCTTGATCAGTGACCTACGGCAGACGCGTTACTATAGGTCATGTGATCGTACCGATCATTAATTATTATTCTACACAATTTGCGCTTTTCAATTAGCCTCCATGCTAAGCTTCAAGTTTCGGAGGGACCTTCCGACAGATCCAACTTGCTTCAGCCTGTGCTGTCCCATATCATCTTCCTCGTCCTTAAACAGACTTCAAACGTCCGACTATTGCGCTCCACCTCAAATCCTTGCTCCGAACTTCAATGCTCAATGTTTCAACAGCCATCATGCATCCTGGACTTGGGGACACATCGACATCAGAGTTACAGCACGAACTGCTAGCAGCTATCTTCAATTGCATGGTCGAATCGGAGGGTAAATATCATAAATATCTCAGTGCCTGCTCTCTCGTCTGTCGTGCCTTTGCGCCTCTGTGTCAGGCTTGCATATTTTCGACAATCCGCTTCTCTATCACAAGCAAGGTTAGATCACTCGCTCAGCCGATTTATGACCCTCTGCACATCGCAAGTTATGTTCGCCATGTAATCATCAAGAACGATTCGGTTGAAGCATACGAAAATGGACTTTTCTTTACGGAGGAGGAATACATTTCCCTTGTTTTGTTCCGCGCTACTCCCTTGACGATATTAACGATAAAAGTGACTGCTAATTTGGAATGCATCACAAACTTCTTGCGCATCGCTTTTTATAAAGTGCTCCAACTCCTAGCACTGACGATGGTATCTCTGCATGGATTTTACAATCTACCATCGTTCTTCAGTTGGTTCAAAAACCTCATGATTCTCGAATTATACGATGTCAAATGTTCGAGCTAATGCTCTCAGGATGAACATTACCCGTGCGTCGAATCCAGCTACACTGGAAGCAAGTTACACGACCTTGCAATATGCAGCTCGGATCTTGGGCACATCCTCTCATTGCTCCTTGGTCCTCGATTCAATTTATATTTCACACATATAAAGGGTCTTAACTTCACGTGCAGTGACAGTTCCTTCTTACCGACGCAGGAAATCCTTCAATTGTGCCCTGCCTCTATGGAGCTTCAGTATCTTGCCACCGCTCCAGTGGATGGTATGTATTATGTCATCTCTCGCGAGATTTAAACATCTAATAGTCCACTGTAAATGCAGCACCTTCTTCGTCGCTAGACTTAAGGAATCTCACTTCCATCCTGCAGTCGAGACTGCTGTATGTCGTTATGAAGCATATGAATGTCGGGCCTGGAGCGTTTTCGCTGCTGGATAATCTTCATGTCTCGAGTCTTTTGAGTTCACTGTACACCTAGATGACTTCAAGGACCCCCGCCACGTCGACTACCAGTCACTTGGCGCCATACTTTCGCAGGACAAAACTCAATATCCTCAAAGTAATTATCATCCTCATGTCAAGGCGGAAAGTACAGCGCCGCAAGATTCAGAAATCGTGAACTACATGAAATTTTTTTGCCAACAGTCGCGAAAAAGGTTCTACTCAGAGTCAAGATCATTCATATAAGTTTTGTACAGGCATCAGCTCCCTGTGCACTGACATCACAGCATGAAGGTACTGTTTCGATTCTTCCTTGACTCAAACCATGGCGGCTTTGAGGAGAATGCTATCAAAACCTACTTCTACTATAGTACCAGTGACGGAAACTCGCAGTCTTCAGTGGCGGTGTAGCTTCGCACTCGAGTACCGTCGAGGCTGTCAACGGTGGCAAATTTGGCTGAGGGTTGTGGTAAAGAGTAAGTAGGTTTAGTAATAGGTGCAGATGGAGGTGAATATTTGCTAGTTGAAGGTGGTATGGAAGGGAAGCTATAAAGCCCTTCTTCCAGTGGCGGAAGTTGGGCGGAAGTCTTGTTTCTTTCGAATCTGCCTGACTGCCCAAGCACAAAATGGAGTATAAAGGCATCAGTCTCATACAAATAGGCTACTTCATTTAATTGTTGCAAGTCACGAATAATGATCACATATAGACCGGTAGAACAAACGTGAAACCAGAAAAGTGTCTCATAGACAATGTCGAATAAGATATACGGAGTGCAGATAGACGGTTCAACGTTCAACGCTCATCATCGTGAATCCTTTTTCAAGTGGGCTCCTTTAGGGGGAGCGGGACTCAAGAAGATCATCTTCATCCACCATATCGAATTCCCATGATTCAGGAGGAGAAATCAATCCAATGGAATCCTCGGTTGAATGCCCCTTGGCGGAAGGGTTCTCGAGCTAATTGGCTGCAGCAAGAAGTCTCGAGGCCGGAGCAGTTCGAGACATGGATGTGGCAGAATAGTCTGAACCCGTCTCGTTGAATGTATAATAGGGCCACTGTGGATTTAATCCACTGTCCTCAGTGTCCTCGGCAATGGGAGCGTTGATGTAGAAAACTCCCTCCTCATTGGTATCAAGTGCCTCCCATGCTAGTAATAGCGTGATCAAACGCTGAGCGACACCTGCGAGGTAAAAAAACCCCCACATTGGCAGTCCACCTTGGTGGAAACTAAGTTGTTTCTGTGACGATCGACGTGAGGTTTACAAAATGCGAATGGATGGTTTAAAACATACCACTAATATTTTCACCACAGATCTTGGGACCCATAACCTCTCGCTTTCATACATCAATTCCGCAAAAACATGAATAGTACTGCACAGCTTCGAGAGTAATGGAGAATCAACTTCCTCATCCGTTTCCCAGAATTGCTGGGCAGAAGGTAGAATTATGGCTTTATCTAGAAGTTTGGTCCAAGTACGAAAATAATCAGCTCTAAACGCCCCAATATCTAGTCAGCAAAGTGTTTAGAAAAATAAATACAGTGGAGGCTTGCCTTTCAGACGCATCCTGGCTCTTCATCACGTCGTTTGCACGGGTCAGGTAATCAAGAATGGCATAGGGTCCATTTTGAGAGGATTCTGATATCTGACTCAGCGAGAATTCATAAGGTGGTTCATGGAAGCTATCAAGTGACGAGTGGAAACGCCACTTCCGTGCTGCTCCGGCTATCCTATAAATATGTCCTTGTATACCGTACTTCGATAGACCTCCACGTCCCTTGCACCCTCGTTGCAAATGAAAATCAAGGCAATCATATTTGAGGGTGACACTTATCTCGACTTCCAAAATCAAGAAAGTTGCTATTTGATCATGGCATTCAGACGAAATATGATACTTCCCAGAACGGTCTGGTTCCTTCAGGAATGACCAGAAACGGGCTGAAACATCAGGATCCCAGAATGCAATTACTTCGCTATGACGAGTTTCCAGGCCTGCAATAAATACGATGAGAATCATTACAATAACGCGAATTATTATCGAAATATCTTACGAAAATGCTGCCGGATTTCCACAAACGCATTGAAAGGCTCCAGCGCCTTCTGTAGGCCATTATTCTTCACAAGGGTATATTCTGAATATATTTTGTTGGAATTACACCGTCACCAGAGGAATATGCTCGCCATAGCCCGACGCCAAGCACCATGGCAAGCACCTTTGGATTCGGTGAGTTATCTAGATGTAGTGAGAATGCTGCGTCAAGGTCGCACAACAGCCATGCTAATGTCTCTTTAACAATTAGTTGAAGCTCTTGCCGTACCTGTTTAGAGATAATTGTAGGTAAGAATAATTTGGGAAGCTCGGGGATCCCTCACAGGAGCCAATTGCCGTAGGGCGCGTAATGCCCGACCAAGCAACAAGGAAAGAGGTGGGCCTTCCCAGATTATGCTGCATCGAAAGAAGTCACGAATATTCTTTAGCATATTCCAGCTCAACTGGAGATCATAATCACAGCCGAGCCTGAAATCTGTAAGCACGAGGGAGACCCATGCACGAATAAAATATCTGTTATGGATGGCGACGCAAATATCATCATTCAAAACAGAAAATTGTAAGTGTCTGAACCACTGATTAACCGCATAGAACCATCCAACTAAGTTCAGCATAAGAATGGATATTTTGAGCAGAAAGTTACTAATAGCACTCACTGTAATCAGCAGCAACCTTTCGATTAGAATCTGCTACAATGCTCTTGATACAGCAAAAAGCGATTTGACTATGGATCATGGCCATGTCTTGGTAATATTCTCGAGCTCGTTGTTGGTCAGCGAGAAAGTCGGTAAATGAAGCATGCAGAAACTTGATCTCGCCATTCTCAAGTTCTGTAACGTCCGGTATATGGATGATTGAATACAATCCACGCAGTGTGCGGTACGCATCGCCCGAGTCAAGGCAGAGTAATTGCTCCGCGATGCATAGAATAGACTTCGCGTTGGCGGGTTCGAAGACACCTTCTCTGTCCTTTCTGCTACAGCATTGATTAACTGCGAGAATTACTCCGAGTACATTGCATAAGCGGTCTTTATCAGGATGAGAAGACAATATATGGATGTAGAGTTGATCGAGCTCTGCAAAAGCTACAGCATTTCCGGTGGCAGTCAGGGATAAAATGGCATCCAGTCGACGTTGTGGGTGATAGTTTGGGTCATCGATGTATCTGAGGACTGTAGAAGCATAAACGAATTGACCGCACGCCTTATTGATTAAACGTTGGATTTGCCAACTAGGAGGCCAAGGCAATGAGATAGATTGCATAGCGAGGCGATGCTTTCGGTCGTTCCGGATCCTATTGAATTCAGATCGAAGGTATATTCGTATATCAATTTCAGTTTGATATGAGTTGGAAAGCTCAAGGGGAAGAGTGTGTCGTTCGAGCAAAGGATCCGCAAACTGATCTTTGATATGAGCTTCGGGTCGACTGGCGATTATGATCGGAATGGGGAAGTTGTCACGGATGACCGCTGAGCATATAGTTTCCAATATCCGACATTGCACATCCTCCCCCCTGCATTCGTCCAGCCCATCAACAATAATCACTTTAGCGCCAACTTGGCTCTCTAACGCACAGACGGGTTGGACGATCAATGTTTGCAATTGGACATCCATGGATTTGTAAATAACGACGGGATCGGATTCCAGTACTTCTTCTATCGCTTGTTTGATAGCTGGAGATGTCATGGCGAGCTTATAGGCGATGGTAGGGAAGAGCCGCTTTCCGTTATTCCGTATTGGTGAATTACGAGAGAAGAAGAAAGAGCCTGCTAGTTGTCCTTTCTCCTCGCAGCGCTCAGCGATTGTCTGTGCAATGGCCGACTTACCGACTCCAGCTGCTCCATGAAGCCAGAGAACATTAAAAGGCCTGCCCGGATCTTCAATCCAGTTCATAATGTCATTGAGAATGGCCCTGCGTGTGCCAGGATGACACTTCGGAGGCGGAAAACGCTCGCCAGATTCGTGCATCGCGTCAGCAGCGATAGCTTGAGCCAAGTATTGGAGGCCTACTCAGTGCCAGTACAGCTGAGATTAGCAACAATTACATACTAGAACCTATGGATACCAGGCGCACCGTGGATGCCGCCGTCATTGAAGGTGCCTCCTTCAATAACAAAGTTGTGAGAGCCTTGGAACATCGGCATAGCAGCGTTTCTGTCGTGCCCGTAAAACGTTCTTGCCTGACCAGTGGTATCGAGTCAGCTAGTTTGTACTGTCCAGTCCTTCACCTTCAGTGTTGAATCAATGCGATCTTTCAAAGTGACATAGCGTTGTTGTGAAGACAGTGTGGATATGTGGATAAGTATAAGAACAGCATGGGCCTCAATGATAATTTCAGTCCATAAGCTGTGTATATGCGGTAAGATCCGAAAGCCCGAAGCTAGCATCATTTAACTTTCGTAGGAAAGCGAGTCTATGAATGCTGGCACCACTAGTAAGTTGATTGAAGGAAGTGTTAGAGCAAACAATCCAAGCGCACCCGGCGCGCCTCGCGCTGATACGAGACTTTTGGCTTGAGTACATATTTGAAATTATTTTTCACCTATCTTTCTGTTGCCTGCCTAGATATGATTCCCCATGGAAAGCGGTAGTTTGCTGTAGTATTTTCATGTGATTTCCGCACTCTTGCCACTTATAGTCTACTATAGCAGTGTTTCTCCCTCAGACTTCGTACGCTTCACAGCGCGAGAGATTGAGGTGAGAATCCCTAACTACGATATCGTTATGACCCCTTTGCTTACAATTTGTCTGTTTCTGCTTACAGATTTCGTACCTGCTTCAATAGGAAGGAGTTAGAACAAAGAAACGGGCGCATCTCCGTAGAAGCGCACCATAAAGGCATTCAATGGATCGTTGAAACTGTATTTTCCGTCGGTTTAGTAAAAGCGCAGTACTTGAAACTTGCCTGAAAGTAGTGGAACAGGAATAATTGCTCGTAAGGATTTTAAGGCGCATGTTTAGTAATTGCTGGATGCAACATGACCGACGCGTTCTGAATCTTACCGACTTGTGTGATGAACGCGTTTTATCATCTACAGTACTAGTAACTAGTAGCATTAGCATTAGTGTTAGCAACGATGATGCGAATTTCAAGAGATGGAAATGTCTGAGACCGCTACTATCCGTCATTTTGGCCGAACTATAGTTCAGTCAGGGTGGTGTAGGTCTATGGTTGGCTGAGACTCTTCGCTGAACTTGAAACTACGGACCTGTAATTTAAATTCATTTGACTCTCAAAGCTGCGACAAGCTACTATCCACTGATACACGATCACCCTCTTATAACGAGGCCTGCACTCAACTTTGAGGTTCACGAGAATTTCGATTTCTAACTTCAATAGTTATTCACTTCTATATAAGAAAATAAATGGACATGAAACTAGGAATTCTATGCTCAACTACTCGTTCAACCGCAACAGCTTAATTGCAAGATCGCGCTTCAAGGACATTAGTTCTTTCCGGCTGAGACTCTTGGAAAGCGAGTTCACCCATGCGGCTCCTTCTCCAATTGCCACCTTCACAAAAAACTATTTCAGCTAGGTGAAGTCCGATAAAAAATTAAGTACTCACATAAGGATAATCGACAGAGTAAAGGATCCGGTCCAGTCCTATCTGATCAATATGGAACTTGAGAAGAGGCGTAGCAAAATTTCCTGAGGAAGTTTCGTAGAGATTGGTTTTCCAGTACGATGATACATTTCTGAGCATGGGCATTCCATTTGGTATCTGTCGTAAGAGTTCTGCAAGACGCCTAATTAAGACACCAGCAAGCATGGGCAAGAATGCAAAGCACGCACGTTCATCAATACGGGCGAGATCTGAAGGGATGCGTTCCCCCATATGTCCTACTATTACTTTTATTTTCGGGAAGCGACTGCATAGGAAGAATATAGTTACTCCAAAGAGAAGGACAAACAAGAAACGCACTCAAATACACCGTTCGTGCACAAGCTATGAAACGCGATCATAAGCAATGACTCGTCGATTTGCGAAATATGGTTATAAATACCCTAGTATATGAGTCGATAGAGTTGCAGCATATTCCTGTCCAGGGCCTAAAAGAAACGGAGAGTGGCCATATGCAAGCGTTGAGATCTGTGCAATATTGCTCCGCGGGTGGAAGTACACAGGTACGTCCAAGTCGGACACCATTTGCCAGAACACGTCATATTGGGGTTGGTCATAGAAGAGCAGCGTAGCTGATAGGATGAGAAATCAGTCATTACAATAGAAGGAGATGAATAAATAAATAATTTACCATTGTCAGGTCCTGATTGCTGATAGTCGTTGACTAAAGCACCTACTCACAAAGATTCAACATTATTGAAGTCATATTGGTAGAAATATCAGTGCCCGTCAGGTACTGACCAAGAAACCCCAGCTCAGTCACGGTGCGATTAAGCTCCTGCGCGGCCACTGTAGCATTATGCATAGCCAAAGCAGCGAACGCTCCAAACCGCGCTGTATTGTTTGATATCGCAGCCGCCAGCTGGTTGTTCAAACTAGTCGCGAGCTCGGCAGCAGAAACTGGATCGGAGACACCTTGTACGCAAGGTTGTGTGCAAGATATGACCATCTTTACTCGATCAGTCTATTGATTTATGTAATTATACGAGGCAAAAATAAAACGCACGAAATCGACATCATTTGCGTCCATGTAAGCAAGACGCTGGTTGTGGATGTCAAGGAGGTCAGCCTTTAGTTCAGCATTGGTCACGCCTTTAACATTGACAGTTTGATTATCAACTTTCAGCAAGAATAAAATAAAGTCGAGCTATAACCTGTAGCAGTAGCTTGCGGCCTACGCATATCAGCTAGCTATTAAACCCTACGCAAATGATAATATCACGAACCCAATCTGAAGTACCAGCTCTGGAACTGTCCACGCCTCTTCCAATATAATAGTCCCATCACCGCTATCGCGCCATTTTCTGGCGAACACTGAGGAGACTGGTAGCAGAACCTGGACAAGAAAGAGCGCGCGCAGAAGACTGGAAAGTGAAAACATATGAAAAACTACCGTCGTAAGCACTTGCCAGGTCTCGCCTTATGTGCTTAGATAAAAATACGCCTATCCATATTGAAGCTGTAGCAGTATTTTTACAACAAACCATCAAACTCTCCGAGAACAGAGAATACCATCAGTCCTGCTGGCACTGACACGGCAGCCAATGAAGTAAGGAGAACGGCACGTATGCAACGATTCTGCTTCCTCTTCGTACAGTCAGCTCGCGCCGACCGGTGCGGATCCCGAGACAGGCGGAACATGGACGGGCATCGAGCGGGATCTATAGCATGTTGTGTTCGGCGACATATGCTTCTGCATAGGGTCCCGCCAAGGTAGTGGGTTATGCAGGAGTATGCGTTGGGCGATATGAAGACAAGCTGGGCGGTTCCAGGCATTGGTGGCGCTGGGACCCTAGTCGCGACGTGGATAAGTATATAGCATTTCGACTGACGTGGCGATAGAGTTGAAAGTTGAACCTGGCCAGTAGGTGGGCAAAATGCCAGACTATGTCATTTACGTGGTATAAAAATACCACAAGCCATATTTGCATCGTACAGAAGCTGAAATTTGCGTATTAGCTTCGAAAGATATGCGGCTTGTCGCGGCTTCGTTCTAGATTATTTATAGGACTGTCGAATTTCCTGGAAGAAATTTATCGCCTAGGTGTCAATATTGACCCTTGCTTTCGGGTTGGAAGGCCATAGATAGCGGAGGCATATAAGTATATACGTAACTCCCTTTTTGCCAGGTCGATAATTTCACAGGAGCCGTGGCAATCTGAGCGTGCAGATTATTCTTGGATGATTTGATTTTGCGGAATTCCGAGAAGCAGCTGGTCGTGTGGTAACCTATGAGAAATGACACCAAGAATTCGCGGATAGCCTCGAGATAGAGTATCAATTTTATGGAGACTCAGGATAAGAAGGATACCTGGCTTAAGGACCAGCAGAAACCCATGAGAGCTGGTTAAAGAGAAGGACGACGTGCATCGTGGGAAAAAATTTAATGCCCACCTTGAGTTATCGGCCGGCCGGCCGAATATTATGACAATGTCGTCGGCCAACGTGTCCCCGTCGTCCCGACCAAACCACCTCTCGTCACTCGTAATTTTGCTGGATATTTACAGGACATATCCTTCGAGGGGCCCGTAACTCCGCCAACACCCCATACCCATACACACCCGCCTGCAAAATACTCTAATACAACATGCATTCCCAGCCGCTGGCACACGGATACAACAACAATACATATGACAACAACATTATTACGGCGAGTGCTACACCACCACCAGGTCCGTCGCGGCTCGCGATACACTACTACACAAAGCATGAACTGACATACCTATGCCGACAGCAGGGGAATGATAAAGAGATAGATATTAACACAACACAGGGCGAAGCCCGAGAAATCACGACCGCATGCTCTCCGAGTCAGTGGGATGGCACCATGGAAAAGTCCATAAACTGGGAGAAGACGCGCAATAACCCGACGAGTATCAGGAGGAGAACTGCCCATGCACCAGAGCGTCGTAGGCGCTCTTGCCTTGCAAAGTCTCCAGGAACCGTGCCCTTGGCGTGCCGGATCCGGAGGAAGGCGCGCTGTTCGCCTTCTTCCCTGTGGTCGCTTTCGGCGCTTCGGTGGAGGGCGCCGTGGCAGCGACTGCGCCTTCGGGCTTGCCAGAACTTGCTGGGAAGAACGGGAGCGCGTCGGTGCTGCTTGTCTCAGTCGTAGGAGAGCCTGGCGGCGACGATGATGAGGTAGAACTGTTTGATTGCTGCATCGTGATTATCATGGCATCTGTAAGTGATCACGCTTCTTCGAAGTC
>JASFDH010000718.1:0-20169 GCA_036937195.1 Nidularia pulvinata
ACATACCCTGCCCCAACGCCATACCCAAGCCCGTCCTCCACGCCCACACGTGTGATGGTAGACGGGTTCGACATGATCGACAGGGACGGCTGGGAGACGAGGGATGGCTGTGTCTGTTTTGTGTTGACAGGGGCGGTGTTGTACGCTGAGGTGTTCGTGGGCTTCGGGGCGTACCCGAATTCATCGGCGGTGCTGTCGGCGGGGTTGAATGCGCGGGAGGAGGGGAGGGTGGCGGCAGCGGGGGGCTTGATGGGGTCCACGCGAGTAACTTGGTGCGAGGCGGAGGTGCTGGGAGGTGCGGGGATGAGGGAAAGGCTAGGCGCAGGGCCAATGCGCCGGATAGCTTCTTGGGAGACGTGTCTGTCATCAAGTCGTCAGTTACCAATATGGGGGGAGACAGAGAAGGGACAGTGCACACCGTTGCCAATTCGAAATGACCACCGGCAGCTCCATAATCAACGGCTGCCCGCTCCCCATCAGCGCCTTCACTGCGAGCTTATACGTGACATCAATATGCCTCGCCGCATTGAGCGTCGTGGTCGTCTGGTCGGGGCTCACCCCGCACGTCAGCTCCGCATTATGCATCATGCCCCCGAAAATCGTCGCATTCACTGCAAACTTCGCCTCTGCCGCCACACCGACTCGCACTTGCGGGTTGCCTTTCTTCCCCCCGGCACCGCCAAAGGGGCCCGAGCGGAACACCGTGCTCTCCTTGAGCTGCATCTCGAATCCGCGCAGGACGACGGGGTGCACAGAGTCGGATTTCAGCGTGGCCCAGAGAGAGATGCGGTCGCCCGGCCCGTAGCAGGTGTTGGTGCGCTCGATGATAAGGGAGAGCCCATCCTGCACAAGGATGCGCTGCTCGGGCTGGCAGTAGACGGGCCAGGTTGTATGCAGCTCGTGTTTGTCGATGATGATGGGCGCCTGGGTCGTGACGACGCTCGATTTGGCTTTGCGGAGAAATCCTCTGCGCACGCGGGGGTTAAGTCAAGTAGCTTCACTTTTAGTGAGATGAAAAACGCACTTCTTGCCCTTAACGCATACGCTCGCTATAATTTCGTAATTGATCCCAGCTAACAATGGGTCGTGAGCATTCGGAATCACCAGCTTGCCTCGGAGCACCACTCACCGAGCTTGTCCAACGCGATGCTGGGCGGTATTGATTCGGGTATACGGATTGAGAACGGGAAGTCCTGCTGTAAACGCCCAAGCACACATCAGCACCACACCGCGCACACGAAACACCGCCGCGAGGCAGACGGCATGCTCACCGTACGCAACATCCCGTACTCATCGGGGGAACGCCAGAGATCGACGGGGCTGGGGCCTACGGAGTCGTAGAAGGTGTTGGTTTGCCCGCCGCCGGGGAGCGTCTCGACCTTGCGCAGCTCGATGCGGACCCACTTGGCTTTGACGCCCGTAGGGGGAACGCGCACCTCGATGGCCTGCGGGGGGCGCCTATCGTCAGGGAGCGAGAGTGGGAGGAAGAAGGGAAGGACTGACTCCTTTTACTGCGGCTTGGGGTCTGTCGGGGCCGGGGGGGATGCCAGGATATCCTGTGGGGTGTCAGCGTGAGGTGGCACGCGCTAAGCAGCAGACAACGGACCATGGACGAAATCGACGTTCGGGGGCGGACGTAATGTTCTATATGGGCGGAGAGAAGGTGAGTGCCACGTTGCGTCGAGGGTAGAGAATGAGGAATAGAAAGGAACAGAATGAATGTATAGAATGAAAGAATAGAACGGAAACTCACAACTTCACCTGGGACATTTGCCCCCGTACACGAGAAGGAGAGAAGTACAGGTTGCGAAGAAGAGAAAGGGACGCAGGGGACGGGGGAGTCGCCCAATGCGGGCAATAGACGCTCAGCTGACCGTCAACAAAGTCAAGCTAAGGCCTTACTGGTAAACAGATCCCAGGGTCGCTGCGGGAGGTGGAGAGCTGGCTGCCATCCTGCTTGACCCCTGCTGGGCAGAATCAGATGGCAACGCCTCGTCCCATCATGATCCCATCCGTCCGTTATGCAAATTCAGGTCTACACACCATGCGCCGTGATGCGCACATGCTTGGCCACAGATACCTCGGCCCGCTAACGAATATTTAATAATGGAAGTGATGTCTCCTCTCGGGGCAGCTTTGAACACTAAAGAAGCAGTAGTAGTAGTAGAGTACAACGTATACACCATATAAAAAAGAACGACAACAGCAACTTAAAACTTGAACTCCTTCCCCTTCTTCCCTTCTCTCTCCTTCTCCATCTTCTGCTTCTTCTTCGCCATCTCTTTCGCCACCATGTCCGAGAAGTCCTCGCCCCGCCCGCTCCCAGGCACACCCGCGCTCCCTCTTGCATGTGCATCGTACTTTCGCCGGAGCTCCTCCTCCGACAGCCCTTCCAGCTCGCCGGCGTCTAGAGAAACGTCCACCCCATTCGCCTTTCTCTGAATGAAATAAAAAGGAAAGAGATCATCAGCACACACACAAGCAGCCCAACCAAAATAAATCGCACCTTCGTCCCCCTCTCCTCCCCCAACACCGGTATCGCCCCTCCTCCCGAGACCGCACTGACGTCGTACCCACGCTCGCTCCCCATCAGCCCGCGCACCGCCGTCTGCTTCTCCGGCACGACATGGTACAGCGCCCGTGGGCCCTTCTCCTCCACCGCCTCCGACACCGACCGCCCCTTCCGCAGCTCGAGGAAGTCGGGCGTCTCCAGGCCGCCCGCAACGGTAGATACGACGGAGGTCATTCCCGAGGGCGTTTCGAGCCCAGAAGGCGTTTGTAGCCCATCAGCACCTGGGGCGGGAGTTTCTTCCTCTTCTTCGGACTCTTCTTCCGATTCATCATCTTCCTCCTCTTCTGTGTGTGCGTGAGTAAGAAATTTAATAGAAAAAAAAAATGGAAGCAAAAGAACGCACCCTCCTCCGGCTCTAGCTCGCCCCATAGATCCTTGTCCACCGGCTCGCCGGCCTGTAACCCAAAAATTGCAAGTCAATAAACCACCTATTCTAATACCGGTATTGTGACTTACACCTGAATCCCCTGCCTTGGGTAATACACCAAATACATCGCCGTACAGCGGGCGATTGTACTCATCCAATGGGGGTTTGCCCCAGCCACCGGGATGGAAGCCCCACTGGGCCCTACAAGGAGTCAGCAATGCTCATATTGACAGAGGGTGTAGACAGATAGATGGAAAGAAAGGGTAGAACGGAGCATGACCGAGAATGAATGAAAATACGAATAGAACAGAGAAGGAAACACCACACAGAAGGAAACAAACATAGATGTAATCGAAAGATGAATGGAGTGAAGACATAACAGAAACACTAACGGAACGCAGATAGAATAGAAACGAAAATGGTTTCTATGGCGACAATGGGAACATCGGTGGAACTCAGAGAATAAATCAAAAGCGAATGGAACGCATCACAGAGAAAAGCAATGCGAACAGAATACAAAAAGAATCAGAAACATGAAGGAAACGCACACAAAACGGGAACACACAGAAAGCCCACCAGGAACATGCATGTAATACGCACAGAGCAAAAGCACCAGTGCAACCAACACACACCGAACAAAAAATATGAAGAGAATGCAGAGATGAAAATGCAACTCGAACTCAGGGAGAACGAGAAATGTAAGTAAACCAGAACGACAGTGGCAACATGAATGGAAAAGGTGAAAAGGGACCCCAAAAGGACTGCCCGGACAACGGGAACACGAATGAAACACAAAGCGAACGGGAAACCCGAAGGAGTCCAAAATGCGACTCACCCCTCAGGTATAGGTGCATTAAGCCCAGGTATCCTTAGCGTCGGGTAGCTTGGTGGGGGCCCGAAGCGCTGCATGCTGATGAGCCAGGGCGGCGGGGCGAGCGGCGGGATGGAGAGCGCCTCGACGAGCTCGGGGGACAGGTCACCCGGGCGCTTTTCTTTCAGAGAAGTTTCGAATTCTTTGCCTTCATAGTACCTGTCCGCCAACAGTCAGTACCATGGAACACAAAAACAACCCGAGAGAGAAACAAAAGAGATAGAGAGGGACGCACATCTCCCCAAACACCGTCACCGGCGGCTTCGTCTGGAACTTGAAGAACGCATCGTGCAACTTCTGATAGTCAATATCCACCTTCCCCATCTTCGGCTGCACCCTTTCCCTCGTCTTCGCTTTCAAGCTCATCCCCGCCTCCTTCTCCTTCACCGCATCGCGCATCGTCGCAATGCCCGTGTCGGCAATATAAGCCGGCAGCTGGAACGGGGGCTTCTCAATACCCCGCTTGCCCTGCAGGTAATCGCGCTTGGCGCTCCAGTGGATGGGGATCGGCACGGTGTTGCGGTAGGACTTGAGGTGCAGGAGGAGCCGGGGGTCCGCGGCGGTGACGTCTGTCCACTCGACGACTTCGGGCTTTTTGACGAGCTGTTTGAGCTCGGCAACGGTGAGCCGCGCGAGCTTGCGCTGTTTCTTTTTGGAGAGGGGCTTTTTGGCGGAGTCGGGATCGTCGGAGTCGCCTTCGGAGGCCATGTCATCGTCGGAGTAGATGATTTCGCCTTTGCCATCTATGGATTCACGGTTCGTCTGTGAGGATAGAAAGTGGAGTGGGATGAGTGCACGGCCGGAAGAGTAAGGATGGAGGGAGACGCACGGCTTCTTCTGGGGGAAGCTGGAAGCGGGCAAATACGTCTGAGAACGCCTCGAGCGCAGAGCCGTTCACGTCAAGCTGCTCTGATACGTACTCGATATTCGCCGGCTGCCTCTGCTCCTCCTCCTCCTTCACTTTGTCATCCACGCCGTTCTCCTTCTCGTCCTAACATACGCACGCGCACAGAAACATAAACCTGTCAGTAATGCCCATAAAACCCAATGAAACAGAGTGCAAACCCACCCCAGTCCCAGCCGTGCTCTTCTTCTGCTTCGCCTTCAGCCGCCGCAGCTGGTTCTTCGACTTGACGTGCTTGCCGTTCAGCTTGTACTTCGACTCCACGCCGTAAGCGTTGCCGTTGACGGTGGGGGAAGTTGCAACGTCGGCCATTAGCCCAGATGTACTGATTAATACAAGTACAATGGAGTAGAGTTGGAGGAGGGAGGGAGTAGGCTCGAGGTCGGACGGTACAAAGCGTAGAACAGAACTTGGAAGTGGCACCGAAAGGTGGGAGACCCGTGGGAAAGTGTGAGCTGGCTCGGTTGCTGAAGTGGGAATCGGTTCGGCGTTTATTCGCGGGGTGCCTCTGCAGCGCTTGACGATACGTCGACACCCTTCGACAATGGATGAACTCATATGGAATTATATTGAGCCAACGGACATCTATGTAGATTAGTGATAACAGTATATTAGACAGTGCTAGTGAACTCCCACGAACAATGCTATGACTTCCCTCGCCAACATTCCTCTGAACGATGTTGGTCATCTCCTCCGACTCGAGGAATGCATTCACCGGCTTCAACTATAACACTGCCTCCTTCTTGCACTTTATACTTATCCTCCATCGTCATCTGTTAGCCTCCTACTCGAGCCTCTAGCCTGAGGATTTTCGATCAGGCATACACTATGCATGAAGTAGGCATGTGGGACCTGAAGGATACCATCCGTCGACGGAGCCCCTGTAGATAGATTGGTAAGCACTAGCAGCTTCAAAAGAGTACAGCGAAGATTCGCCCATGAGCAACGCTATTTAAGCTTGCCTCAGGCTTTTCAGGGCCTCGATCGTCTATGCTTCTCACTAAGTTCGCAATGCACCCAGCGTGTATTTCCTGGGCATAGTTGTATCTCTTTCTCGCCCTCGTCTTTCGCCAATGTTCTAGTTTGAGAGATCTCGATCAGGAACACGCGATAGTACATTAAGCCGACCGCAATGCTAGCGGATTCCGTCGTCAGTGATACCTCTGTAGGTAGATTGGTAAGTCACAGGCTATCACAACAAGCGGTGAAAGAAAGGCGCACCCACGAGCAATAGCATTCACGTTATCCAGAAAGATGCAGTCCAGCGAATGCTGTGCTCCATCCGCTCGACGTAAACCGGCATTTAGACAGATCACGACTAAGAGCCTTGTGGTCTTGAGGAACAACCAAGTCTAAATCGATGTGGCACGTATCTGAATACTTCCTAGAGTGCGAAATGCGCCATATGAGTGTCCACAATTCGCGTATTTTGAGTGGAAATAATAATCGGGGTCTTGCAGTATAACGCTGGTTCCCGTAAGTGGGTGCACATAGCAAAGTTGAGCTGCTTGAATAAGTCTCCGGAGAAAGAAGCTTGCAAGCCGGGTAGAATCAAGGCAAGATGGCATTCTACTCGAAAAAGTCTCGGAGTAAGCCGCACTTGCTTTGATGAGCCACTTCGCGGCGACGACATTGATGACGGCGTTTAAAGTGCAATGTAGTTGCATCATCTATGCAGGTCCGCAAGAGGTGTCACCGACGTATTCTAGGAGTGAGTATGAAGATTTATTCAGCTTTGCTTGTGGTTGAAACCCACGAAATATTCCGCACCTCTTACAACCATAAGGAAAGCTATGTCCAATGACGTCCGTGTTTTCGACCCAACGATCCTGGCGGTTCTGAGTCTCCCATGACCTCGAGATCAGCATCGCCGATGACATATGCGAAAGAACCACGACACCCGAGACCATTGAGCAGATTCTAGGCGGTGTCTATCGACCTGGTCCTCAACGTGAAGTGTGCGATGCCCATTTTTTTAATATTTGCGCTGGAGGCCCCAGCATAAGGGCGAATCGTTGGTATGCCACCAAATGGCTCAGAGTGGTCAGTGAGCTTGTCTTATTCTGACGCTCTTGCCAAATAGCAGCAGAGACTTGCCGTCGGCCGACTTGGGGCGACTCCAGTGGCGTTGAACTTGGAAGCGCCTTTCTCTTTAACTATTAGTTTCTCCTCCCAGCCCTCAAGTTCTATCGTCATCGTGCTATTAAACGTTTGCAGACTGATCCTATATATTAGTGCAGCTTTATATCAATCATTAAGCCGTTCGAGTTCACTGCAGAAGACTCATGATACTACATCTGCAGCAACACTGATAATTAAAGATCTATTCTGAACATCATCTAGAGCTATCTGGTGATGATTGTTGCGTGTACATGGATAAGTGTCCGTCCTAACATCCCGTGTCCAGACGAGAGCTGATATACGCGTTGCTTGCTCCAGAGTTCACTGGCATCATCTGCTGGGCAATTCGGCAGCATGTGGGAGCGAAAAAGATAGCGTCATATTACCGAGGTGCGTTGACTTTTATGATTCAGAAGGAAAAAGTAGAATATAAGATCTGATACCTCTTGTAATTGCCGCGTCGCTTTCTATAGATTGCGGATGGACTCTAAGTCACGGATTTCCCTTCAAATGGGCGGGTTCAAAGACGGCAAGGCCACCGACATTCTCCGCTACGAGGAACTGCAGTGGCTTGGTGCACAGGGGAAAATATAATTCCCGACAGTCACAGAAAAAGAGATAGCTGATCGCAGTAAAGGCGATCTAATTTCGAAATCCCTGGTTATACTCCAGACGATTTGGTTCATTGCTCAGTGTATTGCATGGGGTATCCAAAAGACCACAATATTATTGGAGCTGGAGGTGATGACTTTTGCAATTGCTGCCCTGAACATCGTTACGTACTTACTTTGGTAGGAGAAACTATTGAACGTGTGATGTGCTATCTCGGTATATTTTCGCAAAATCGACACTGGTACCAGGATGACGGAATCAGGATGGGAAATTCCAGCTATGGCTTTAAACCCGGCATCGGAAACTGCCAGTGGTGATCCTGTCGATGGCGAGGCAGTCGAACAGCTAGTGCAGCCTGAAGCCGCCACGGCCCCACTGTAGTTGTCAAATCTCGAAAACACCACATGTCTGCAAGCAAACGCCGGCAGTCTCGAGAATAAAGAAGAGTCTTTCAATCAAAAGGAAGGAACTACTGGCTGTGATCATATCGAAGCCAAGTCACTTAGGTTGAAGGAGCCTGAGCTAGCACCCTCTGGACGTCTTAAGCTACAGAGTCTAAAGAAAGTTATCATGAACTATGTTTCTAGTTGTCTTATGACTACATGCAGGTGATCAACAATGCTACATATCTTTTGTCTTTGGTTTGAAACAATTTTGCCCTTCTCCCACTGAGAGGCGTCGTGGAATTGCTGGCTGGTGGTTAATTTCCAATAGAACCGTCAACAGAAGTTCCGACTTTCTGTTCTCTGGAAGTGGCCTACGGTGATACTTTAATTGTCTATGGAGTTTCTGTAGCTTTATCTTCCGTATTTAGCATATGCCACAGCATCGCTTGGTCCTCGGGATTTCCTTTTTTTACAAGGACACGCTATATAGCGCATTTGTTCTGCTCTTTTTATTCCCATGCCTATCGTGTTTACTGTCTCGACCATCTTATTAGATAATTTCGAGTACTTGGGGTCTTG
Source organism: Nidularia pulvinata (assembly GCA_036937195.1). Lineage (NCBI taxonomy): Eukaryota > Fungi > Basidiomycota > Agaricomycetes > Agaricales > Nidulariaceae > Nidularia > Nidularia pulvinata. Next base: position 8,413 of record JASFDH010000718.1, read on the forward strand.
ATAATGTGTGTCAACATGTACATGGTTGCCATCCTGTACATCACTGCACGACTTGTCCTCCTAGTACAGGCGTGTCTCTGCTTCCTCCTAGCGTCTACAAATACATTGCATGGACCCCCTTCGCTCCACCTTTATAAATTCCCATAGCATTTGATAGATATATAGAGTAATATTTAATATAATATCCTGCAAAATCATAGCTTTCTGGATGAAGCAAAATTTGCGTTGACGTCCATTATGAAACAATCTCGGATGCAGCTCAGATGCATCTTAAGTAATGGTGTGTGAAAGTTTATAGATATCGATTGCATATCAAATCCAAAATTTGTTCTAACAACTGTTAAGTAACAAATTTCTGAACATGTCTATTCATCAAGCCCCTACAGAAGGGACTCAAAGTGACTGCAAAACATAACCGTTGAATAGTTTCCTCGCTGTTATCAGCTGGGAATTATCCCTTGGGTAATTTCGCCAGTTCCACTCACTATGATGAGTACTGTAGCCTACATTTAGGTTGGAAGCATCTATTTCCTATGTTAAAGGACGAGTCTTTTGATGTTTACCCGATCATAAACTTTTGTATTTGTACTGACTTGAATATTATTTCAGGCAGAAAGAAAAACCTTATTAATAAAATATTTCCATCGGTAGTGAGCAGTACAGGGTCCGCTTGCATGCTATGTGTTATTCCTGAGCAGTGTCTGACATGCGAGCAGTAGGTAAAACACACGTCATTTCCTCATTCACAAGACTCGCCACATTATCTAATTCCCAGATAGATGTGAGACTGGATCTTGCCGGTTCTTCAGGCTCAAAAACTGACAGTCGTCGTGGACCGAGAATCAACCAACAACCCTTTGAAAAATAAGAGAAGTAAATATCACAGATAGGAATAAACGGATATGGGAAAGAGAAAAAGAGATGCGCTTACGGCAGAGGATAGAAAGGTGAGGAATATTCTGCAAATACAATATGAAGTTCCTCTAGAAGCAAGAAAGCAGATGGCAAGCTGAACGTACGGGTATGCACACTGCGATCCCACGATTCCAACATCCTTTCCACGAATGGCATACCCAAAGCCTAAGCTTGAAAAAGCTGTTCTCCTTTTATGAAATCGGTGTGAAGATACCGGGATTAATGCACGCACCAGTGACCATAAAGAGGACTGCCCATCCTTCTCGAACCAGGCGTTTCAATAGTGGTGCTATTCGTAGTAAAGCGTAGGTTAATCCGCGCAATGTCTTTTCGAGATCAACTTTCTTAAAGAATGTCATGCTAACGAAGACAGCTTGCGCTATTACTTCCGTAATTCTATATTCAAAAATAAGATATTCGCTAACATTGCAATAAAATTGAAGACTCACGCGAAATTGTAGAAAGCTCCAGGCTGCAAGTTGGTGATAAAGCACCTACCGTTGAACCTATGCTTTGGGAAGTATAGGACGATAGCGTAGAGCGAATTGATCGTCTTCCCCATGAAAAGAGTGACTAACGCTACCATTATACGTGGTGAGCGCTGATAAAACGCATAAACTGTTATAATGAGCATGGCATAAAAACAATACAGAAGCAAAACTCACTCCTAACCATCATAACCGTACACAACACATTTGTCATGAAGTATGTGGCGCCTGTTTGATACGCGAGTAATGCCTTGCAGTATTCGAAGGGAACATGTGGATAATGTGAATGGAGTATTCCAGCTACCACGATGTTGCATCTACATTGTTGTCAAGATGCCACTCTGCACGCGCTTTTTAGAATGGCGGGACTTACATGTGTAGTAAGAACGAGCCATACCTACAAACCAAGTAAAGCCATCGTAAGTACGTCCATTGCCGCGGTTTCCTACGTGGTACAAATCAGAATAAGTCAAAGGGCAGTTCACAAACTGACCTGACTTACTTCCATACAAATGAGAACTCATCTTCAAAGAGCGTTACCGACTCCCACGTAGAGTAAAGAAGAGTAACAACTGTCCGGTGTGATCATGAGCACTTTTTACAACTGGAAAGCACATAAGGGGAATGTATTGCGAACTAACCTGATGATATTATAAACATGAGCATGGTGGAAGTCCTGGCAAGAATACTCCGAAGAAGCAGGAGGGAATTTATATACCTCTACTGTTCGTGGGCAGCGCTTTCGCTCAGTTCCCAAGAGGTCGGGATATTCTCGATCAGGCAAGGAAATTGGACGCTATATTCAGCCCCGTCAACCTATAATATATATTTGAGTCTCATGTATAATTGAATAGATGGTGACCCTAACCGATGCATGAACCTTACCTTGTTATTATTGATGGCAGCACTGATATGCGTGGCACGATCGTCCTCCTCGGCGTTTACCCGGTTCCTGTTTGACCGCTTCAGGGGACTGCGAAACTTGACAGTAATGGATCTCACAAACCCAGGCAATTTGATTCTAATTCTATCAGAATTCTATTCATTAGTACAATCGCCAGCGCTCTCCCGCAGCAAGAATGATGCCCAATGGATGAAGTTAATGTCGGGAGTTTCGCAGTAAGTACATACCTGGATGAGAACGATGGATGATGGCACTGTATGTTTATACATTGCCAGTGTACGTATGTTATTAGGTGATTTCTCTGGTGTTACTTACGGAATAGCCGATTAGCAAGAAGCAACAAAAATACATTCCATGTGAAGGCTTGGCAAAGTGCCGAGATAGAATTCAGCACTGTAGTCTGGATTTAGAACCTGGAGTTGTTCGGGTTGCCATGAAATAGAAGCAAATACAGTTGAACCTCTCTCAACCCATACACTTGGTAAGCCTTATACCTCCATAATCCATAGCTTCTGGCAACTCCCAACATGTCATTTTACACTAAATTCAGCCTCTCATAGCCCATAACCTCTCGTACCCCGTGGCCCACCATAGGGTATAGATTAGGAGAGGTTCGACTGTAAAGTCAACCAATCGCTTTTCTCCTGTACAAAAGTGCGTAGAAGCCGTGGTAGAAGACACCGCGGCTCACCACCGTAACAACCAATACAATTAGAAAGTTGTACCTGAGGCAGAAGGGCCATGTGCGGGGATAGGTGGTTTTGCAGTAACCCCTTCCAGCACTTTGTTTGGAAGATCGAAGGGGTCCGTATATGGTATACCAGACCTAAACACCGCCACTTTTGTACAGATGATACGAGCGAGCTAAATTTGTCTATGTTCCTTGTTCACTAGGTCTAAATGTTTTTTTTGATGGAAGGAACAGAACTATCAGAGGAATAAGGAAGGGATTCAAAACCAATGAAGTTATTCATTTATGTTGCCATTGAGTTGGCCATGCATGCCATATTAAGAAATAAATATTATATACAGAAGAACCCTTTGTGGTCTTGCTTGCCTCATTTAACCTTCAAAATCATGGGAAAATGCACATAAGTATATTTTTTGCATGTCCCAGAAACTTAACAAAAATATCCTAACAATTTCCACCTCATTTGCTAATGTTTAGAAAAGAAATCATGCCTCTGGCAGAAGTGACTGTTGTATATCAGTGAAGGTGTTTAGGTCTGGTACACCATAGCATTTTTTATTCACAGATAGGTTTGTGAGGCTTCCACTCCATCACAGTAACATGGTTTTTTATACTAGCTGTGGGGCAATGAAATCATGAGTATATGCACCTCAGTGCATGTAATCTCATTCAGATGCACTTGCTAAAGCAAAGCTACTGAGTGCAGCAGAGTTGTAGCATTAATGGCTCACAAAGAAACATACCATTAGAATTTGTATGAAATCACTGATAATAGATCATTGATGCAATTCCAGCATCATTATAGAGGAGCAGACTACATTATGACAGAGAAATATTTGTATCTCAAGGGTCCTCAGTGCAAGCCAGTGCCACATAAGAGTCTTAAGAAAATATTTAACACAAGGTCCAAGTTCTAGAACCAGCACAACTTGTCTTTGCTTATAACAGGGCTTTATCCTAGAGTGTCTGCCATAAGTATTATGCAGGACCCAGGTATGATATCATGTAAATATATTTAGCATCATGGCAGCACATGCTTTTATGTTGCACATAATGCAACTCACTCTTTTACAAGCTTTTCTGTAATTGCCCTGCTCATGTTTGTGCTATCATTTGCTGCAACTAATTTAATATTTGAGTCCTTGATTTAATATTGAACACACTTCCTAGGGCCTGCATCACTGCTATGGTCATTGTGTTCCCAATTGCTAATCTTTGAAAGAATTCCAAAGTTCTGAGAAGTATCAAAGGCTTATACTGTATAAGAGCTGATTTTCTCTCCTAAATGTATTCTCATTTCCCTGTTTCTTTAACTGTTGTGCAATAAATTTATATGTGAATTTTATACCATAAAAAGATTGGCATTATTTATGTAATCAAATGAGTGAGGCATATAAAACCAGAGAAGAAATGCTCAGCAATCCAGTCAATCCCCACACTTTAATGGTTTTGTTTCAAGGTTTGTTCCTAAAAGTGAATAGGAACTATAGGGTTGTAGGCTACAGTAGTGCTATGTCAGAAGAGATGTCAGAAAGGATTCTGACCATAACACTATAGATAAGAGCTGTTGGCTTCAGCTTATGTACTGCACCCTTTAAGTTCTTGTGGGTTCTAACTTAAGATGTGGTCCACATGTCAGGAGAAGTACTGCAGGGTCAGAAAGTTGTTAGAGATGACTTAGATAGTGACAACTAGAGACTAACTCTAGTGTTGAGGGCAAAGTAGGACTAGTTGGCCTAATTTGAACTAGAAAGGAAGTCAGAAGACTAGGTGAGGATCTTAGTCAATATTTGGATTGGAGACTAGAGTACAGAACTGAGCTACTTATATACAAGTATTGCTAATTATAATAATAGAAGTAGAAGTAGCAACACTATGGAGATGAGGAATAATAGAAGTCTTTGACTCATAATAAAAGTAGTAGAAGTTGAAGCAGAAAAATATCAGAGCAGAAATGTGCATAGAAATGGTATTGTACAAGTAAGTGCTAGATGATCAAAACAATGGTTTGGGGTTTAGCAAGAAATGAAAATAAGCAGAAAGGGTTGGAAGCATAGCAGAAATGTAGCAGAATGTCAGAAAAGTGTCAGAAAAATTGTGGCTGTGACATTTCATCAATATGACCACTGATCACTGCAGTTGTGGTAGCTCTCATTAGAGTAGGTAGTGCAAATGTTTCAAGGATCATCCTAATCTTGGTGTTACTAATGACACTTCATCATTTTATAGCTCAATATCATCAGTGTCATGAATTTGCCTTTACCTTTTGGTGATTATCATTATCTTATCCTGGAATCTTATCCTGGGATCTTATCAGAGGAACATCTAATCTCAGAAGTAATACATAGACACTGCATAGATATCATGAGGTGACTGTGCCCATGTGGAGAACACATGGCTTCCTTCTCATTAGGATTAATTGTTACTTATATGCACAGGTGTCACAAACACACTTTCCAGGATATAGGCCAGAGGCTCTGGGCAGATAGAGTGCATGAGATTACCAGGGAGAGACTCCAGAGACTCCAGGAATATCTCTGGGAAACATGTTTGAGCACTACAAAGGTAAGAGAGTCAAGAATGGGCAACAGCTGCAGCTTATGTGCTGCACCTCCTTCGTTCCTAACACCCAATTTACAGATATCAGTGAATGAGTTTTTTTCAAGTATGATGACAATTGATACTCAACTTCCTGACCAGAGGTTTGGTCAGGAGGGATCTCTGAGATCTGGAGATCTCATTGAGCATGAAGCATGATGACAAGAGGGATAGTAACAAGTAGAGATGAGTGAGGATGATTTCAAGATAGCTTATCCACCAGCTAGAGACTAGTAGGGATGTTAAACACAATGATTAACAAACTGAAGTACTATGATACATTCAAAGTACTTAAATACTAGAAAATCTAAGTAACCAGAGTAATCATACAGAGCACTATAATTATACTAGTACACTGGAGAAGTAAGTGGGTTAAGAGATAGAGAACATATGATGAGTGCTAAGGAATACAAATTGAATGTTAACACAAAGAGATATACTATGAAAAGTATAGTGTGTGTGGCTGAAATTAAGTAAGTATGAAAATGGAAATGGACTGGAGTAAACCTGGAGATGAGCTGAATTTGGGAAAGTGTCAGGATTGATTGTGAGCAGTCTGGAGATGGCATGCACTGCACCATATAGGGATATGACAACAGGACATGAGTAACACCTGTGTAGAACATGTGTAGGATAGAATTTAGGTACATTATTTGTACTGAAAACCCCAGTCTTTAGCTGGTCATTTCTCCATTAGCAATACCATGCTCATTCCTTCCTCTCTTGTCTTCTCAACAGAACTGGAAGTGCCTGCAAGACAAGATTTCTCAACCTAATTGCTAGCCATTTCTCTGCAGCCAACTGCTGCACTCACTCTTTAAGTATCAACTGGTGGTGCCAGTATGGCCATGTCAGATCTCAATTCCAAAAGGAAGACTAGGGACTAGAGGTCATAGGTAACAATAGCACTATGTCAGAAGAATGTCAGAAGTATTATTGGAAGGAATTCTGATCATAACACTAAAGATAAGAACTGTCAGCTTCAGCTTATGTGCTGCACTCTTCCAGTTCTCATGGGTCCTAACTTAGTCAAGTGGTTCACACAGCAGAAGATATTTACCAGTGTTGGAAATGTGTCAGAGGTAAACAAGATATTGACAACTAGAGTCAAGTCTAGTGTTGAGGGTGAGATAAGACTAGTTGAGGTAAGTCAACTAGAAGGCAGGTTGGAAGGGGTCAGAAAGTCAGAAGTGAATCAAAGAGAATCAGGGTGATTGTAGTTGATATTCAAATTGAGGACTAGTATACAAGATAGGACTACTTAAATACAGATACTACTAATTGTGATAATAAAAATGGACATAGCAATACTATGGATACAAAGAATAATAAAGTCCTTGACACATAATAAAAGTAGCAGAGATGAGAGTGGAAGCATAACTGAGCAGAAGTGTACTTAGAAACAGTAACTGTATTGTGAGCATCAAATAATAAAAACAATAGTTTGGTGTTTAGCAATGAATGGAGACAGGCAGAAAAGTCAGAAACATAACAGGAAATCATATTGTAGAGCCAGAGAGTGTTGGAAGATGTCAGAAGTAATTGTGGATGTAACAGGCCATAAAATCTGTTTGCAGAAGTAATCCAAATCTAATTTATTACATTTCAGGAGCAGTGTTACAAATTTCCTATACAAGTAACCTGCTATGCAACATCTTTTTCTTATTTAGAACAAATATCACATGAGTAGCTATATTTGGACTAGCCAACAGTAACAATAGTTATATTTAGTATATCATGCACAGACCATTGTAGATCACTATAAGTAGACCTTTGTACTCTGGTCTTGCTCTGTAGCTTGACCTAGGCAAATATAGCCTTTGTGACAACTTCACTCAGATCCCTTGAACCCAGAAACAACTCAAACCTCTTAGACAAGGTCTAGAGGCTCATCAAACATAAGCTTCTCTTAGACAGAGACTTAGCAACTTGACAGCTGGCCATAACCATAGGAAGCATGTCTTACACTGAACTCAAGAACCTAACATGTGGTCTCATCACTGTTAGATAGAGCCCAGAACCTCAAATCCACAAACTTTACTTTGAACCTATAATGAAGGCTTAACTGCTGTAACAAGCAGAAACAACTGGCATCCTGCAAATTCCTACTTCTGGACTTGAATCACCCAGATCTCACCTAAGGAGCAATTTTTGTGCAATGATGGAACATCAATCTCAACTTGATAAGGATAATCAAGATAATGGTCTGATGATAATTTTGGAAATTATTCCTAACATTCCCATCAAGCAACTATTCAATTTTCCATCTCCCCACCAGTCAGCTCTCTACTTGAAACTTGCACAGATCAACTTCAGTGAACAGCTAGCTTTATATGAACACATGGAGGTGGATGCTGACCAGGATGTTGAACTGAATGAAAGTACTCAAGATATATATTATGTAGCTAATAGACAACATGTAATTAGTTACAGAAACTGTTTTTGAGATATCTTATGGGCAATAGGAAATGACAAAATTGTACATCAAGAGAAAAGTAGAGCGAGCAATCCCATTGATAAAGCTGAGAGCATCGCAGTACCAAATTTAGCAGGTCACAGTCAAAGTCAATTGACTTTGATGACTGACACGACTTTGGCAACAGTTGAACGGCCGGCACAATACTGGTTTGTGACCATCACCGAGATTACCGATGATAATATTTTCCAGCCGCACTCGCAAGTTGGGGGAGGAAGTTACGTTTGGTTTCTGTTTATATCTAGAGGCTCTTCTGATATAATACTGCAAAATGCTCTGGGATTAAATCCTACAAGCGAGATGAGTCGTGCTAGTTCTAGAAGCCTGCGCAAGGCCGGTTTAAAATTGTACGAGTCTAGATAGATATCGTCCCAATAAAGCCAAATGTACAGGGTGCAAACCTTGAAGCCTTGACTCTGAAGTCGAAAGATGCCGATCGGCGATAATTGGGCAGGACAACGAAGGGCTGGAGATGGAATCTAAAACTTCAGATCGAGACAAACGGAGCAATTCCAGAGTCTTCGGATGGAGAATCCAGAATAAATGCCATGGATACAAATCAGCGCTAAAGGTTTCGAGAGAATTTATTCACCAAGAACACAGAGAAACTTCAGTATGCGACCGGCTTAATGAGCGCACTGATTCGTAAGATCAGTAGTATTCAATCAAGGCGTTGGTCCTATGTGAGCTTTGAGATAGATCTCAGCCCTGAGTTCCTTCCCGAGCCTTGGAGGTTGAAAGGACGGTCGCAGACGGAGGCTCAAGCTTTGGTTCAAAGGTTCAAAGAGCTGTTCAACATGACGGTTGAATCAGAAGTGCCAACCACATGAACTTGGCTTGAAACGGGAGCAAATAGATCGTGGGAATACCCTTTGGGAAGGACTGGAATGAAACTTATTAAGTTAACCAAATCTTAACCATGAATTTCAACATCTTGACCTCATCTCGACCAACGTCCCAAGTTACTGACGTCATTAATTATTCACAATAATTGGAATTCAATTGTACTGGAAGAGTCTCCCAGTGTGAAGATACCACATGGCGGCGAAAAATAGTGACGTTATCTCTTGAATTATTAACAACCCTCATGACCGAAGATCATGATGATTTTATGCGACTCTGAACCCTCTTCTTAAATATTAAACTATCTTTCATTGGTACACAGAGTTATCCTTAGTCAAAAGCGTAGAAGTTGCAATGTTGCTGCAATGGGCGGTGTTTTCAGCCGTATGTCTTAATCCCTCATTGATTCCGCCGTCACCACTCAAGCTAACTAATTTCCGGCCTCCCTTCCTGAGATTGTGCAATTATTTCGTTTACTAGAAGTAAGTACGAGTACAATTCATTATCCTTTCTGTCATAATACAGTCTGTCGATCTACAGTATGTGGTCCACTTAATACATAAAAATTCATTCTCTTCACTCCAAGTCCGGGCAGAGCGTTGGGTATCGGCGCCGACATCACATTCTGCAGAACATTTCAGCTAACGCCTAACTCAACTAAGTATGCTAAGCGAAAACAGAAATACCGAGAGATACTCACAGAAGTGCGAGAGTCACGTCACCATGGACGCGAGCCTTCAACTCGATGTCGACGTCCAGATTCAGGTCGAGCCTCAATTTGAGAGGTTTATCGCCTCCGCCACCTCCTCCTGCAACCTGGCCTACAGCATTTCCAGCCTGACCAACCGCATTCCCAGCGGTGTTTGCGACTTGATTTCCGGTGTTATCCACCTCGTCCAGAGCAGGCAGTCCACCACCTTTGTTGCCGCCACGACGCTTTCGCTGACGGCGGGGAGGATCTTCACCATCGGAACTAGCTACTGATGGGCTCCTGGGAGTACGGCTGCGCCCTCGGCGATTGCGAGATTGTGCGCGAGAAGCAGGGGGCGGACCATCTTCACGTTCAGACATAACGGAAGGAGCGCGAGAGGGAGCACGAGAGCCAGCTTGGGACATGATATGACGTGAGGTGTGTATGTTGCGAATAATCTGAAGGTGTATTTCCTTTTAACGTGGATAGTGGATGTGACGCAATATCGAGAACGTTAGGCAGTTTGGATACCTGTGGTGATTAAGGCCCCGAAAATACGTATGTTTCGGCAGCTCGCAGTTTCCGTACATTGGGCAAGTATCCACAGTTTGTTTGGAGTATCCTGTCAAAGTGTGGGTACTGTCACTTTAGGATAGCGCTCGGACGCCGGGCGGCACAGTGCATCCCATTCCAGAACCGTCTATGTGGGTCTTTGCTCACTCGGGGAAACATTGGAAGGAGCTTCCGTTAATTTCCAAAAATAGCGTATGTTTGATTAAATCTAATTACCGAAAGAAGGAACATCGACCCAGAAAACAACATGAGGAGGCTGTTGTCGTCACCAACGCTCCAACTTCCTTGTGGTGCCTTAAACCCACAGCCACTGGTTGCCGCTAGACACGCCAGGGGGCACATGTAAACATATCTCACATCTTTGGTTCGTCTAATTTTAGAGTGCTTGACGACGTAGTACGCCTAAGTAAAGCGAGGAGAGCAGAATTAAGTCGGCATGAACATGGAGGCGTTGGAAAATGATATCAAAGTGACGACACACTCCTCACGATGATATGGTCAATCTAGAATATCTTCATTCTTACTTGACATAATCGACTTTTACAGGAGGTGTCCAAACTCGAAAGTGGTGTATCGATGATTCACCTCCTACCACTATTTCGAGCTGGACAAGAAACTGGATGCGCAGCGCTGTGTGGAGAGCCTGACGATGGTGTCTGGGTGCACTCTGCCCCAGGTATATAAACCTCCCTTTCTGCCTGACAAATTTCTTCAACGAATTCAGACATCAAATCCTTCATATACGCCGTATTATCCCTGTTCTCACTACTAGTCATCATGTCTCAAGTACACACTCCCGCTCCCAATACTCCAGCCGCCAGTATTCAGGGCGAAGATGTGCCTAACACCGATTCTCGATCTAAGGAGGAACAGAAGATGGACGCCGAGCTCGCCGAACGCCTTTCTTCGATTCTCGAAGACGCTAACTCCCGCGTCGTTCCTTTATGCAGGATGATTCGCAAGGAAATTATTATAACCTTAATCTTTATGACGAATTTCTGCTTACTTCCCATATTACTTGCAGAACATCGAGAACTTCGAAGCCCAGAAGCCTGAAGATCGGGACGAAGGCCAGCTGGTCAACCAAGTCCGCCCGCTCATTGAGCAGGCTGAGAAGATCTTGAACGAGGCAAACGGCGCCGTCAGAGGCGCCGATCCCGACAATCGACTCTCTAACAAGGCCAAGCGAAACATGCAAGATCATAAAGCTACTCCAGAAGAGCAGCGTCTTGCCGAAGCCCTGAAAACTGTAAGCAAAACCCATTTTTCTTGCAAAGAATACGTTAACCAAACTATTCCCGATAGCTCGTAGAAGAGGTTCAGGGCACCATCGAATGGGCCCGGGGCAAGCTTGATTCATTCCCGAAGGCGAAGAAGGATCTCGGACCTTTGTTGGACGCTCTCGGTCGTATGTTGGATTCATTGTCTAATCTACTAACTTCTAACTTGTTGTTCAGAACCTTTGACTCAAATTGTTGGAGGCGTTGCACTTCTCTTAACCGGTGTCCTCAACTTGGTAGGCAAACTGGTAAGCATTTCCTCTTATTGCTTATACTTCAGCCAACTTACGACTGCTCT
>JASFDH010000719.1:0-20156 GCA_036937195.1 Nidularia pulvinata
GATACACATGTACACAACACATTACTTACATGCACAGGACATGAGTAGTACATGCGTAGTACATGCGTAGTACATGCATAGTACATGCGTTAGGTAGTATTTAGTTACATCGTTTGTACTCAGAACCCCAGTCTTGAGCTGGTTGTATCTCCACTAGCAATACAGTGCTCATTCCTTCCCTCTTGTTTCTCCCTTTCCCCTGAGTGATTCAACGACCTCAGCATTGCACTATTGAGTGTATTGTTTGTGTGTCTGACACTGCTGCTGCAAAAGAAAGTATCCTTTCAAGCCTTCTGACCATCTATTTTAATCCTGAGATCATAGAATTAGGGCAATCCTCAAGAAATAAGCTCATGGCATTACAAAGTTGTCCACTTGTATCCATACAGAATACCACAGCTCTCTGTCTTTGAATTTAGGACATTTGTGGAAGGATATGTAGGTATGCTCCTAAATAACATAGAAACCAAAAGATGCACTCCTGGATAGTATGGATGTACTCCAGATGTAGTCTCTGCACATTGGAAAAATTTGTGGAGTACTTTCCTGGCTTCCTACAACAAACTAAATGAAGTTCCTTGACTGTTACCATCCATGAAGTGATAAATCTGTTGATACAGGTGACCTTCTCATAATGCATGACTTTTTGGCCAAAACCAGGCTGGGTTGCAGAGAATTCACACCCATATTACATACTGCATAATGCATAGGCTGGAGAGCTGAATATGAATTATCAAATAGGGCATTTTACCAGTTGTTAGTGGCTTAGGAACATCAATTCTGCATCAGTGCTCAATTTTTGAGAATGGATACCTTATCTTGATGACTTTCTAGGGAAATTTAAATCAATTGACTAACTAAATCAAGTATTCAATGGACCAAAATTCAAGTTCAAGAGGGTTCATTTATGAAAAAAAATCCTCAGCTGCCCCCTTCTTGCTTTCACATGATACAATTCCCAAGGACACAGAAAAAACCCAAAAACCTTGAGAGAAACCTGCTCTGTATGCTTGCAAACCAATGCCTGCAGGTGTGGCAAAGAACTCGAAAGATGTGCCAAAGACTTCTGTGAAGTTGATTGCTTTGAGCAAGCAAGAAATTTTAACACTTGCAGACTAGCTTATGGTGTTCCAGTTCATGGATGAGCATCCACACCTGAACAAACATCCCTTGAAGATTATTTTGCATCTCCAGTTCTGCAGTAAGTTGTGGTAGTTATGAGGAGGTATATCTTATCTACATTGTCCAATCACATGTCGTACTACTTGCTTGGGTTACACTACATCACATATATGTGACTTTCTTGGTTCTGGATAATTCTCATAATGCATGGTGCATAGTAGGCCATGTCACAGCCTATGCATTATGAAAAGGTCGGCTGTAGACGCCTCAGAAGCTTCATGACAGCAAATAACGCGTGCACAGACATTAGGAGGTGATACAGGATAGGCCTTTTGGGATGAATCATCGTGAATTCCAACATGTGGCTGTATAGCGCTTGAAGATTGAAGGTGACCAAGGGCAACTAATGCACTCCGGAAGTCTGTGTAACGATCTCCTGAGAGGTGCAAAAAAGATATAGCATACCGATTATGCATCGGTGTTACAAAGTCCTGTTTTTCGAGCCAACCGATGGTTGCAACATAAGCACGTACATAAGTATTGCCTGCAAATTTGATTTTTTTTTTTTGATAGAGGATAGAAGGGTCTTGGGGTGTTCACCGGCCTGTGTAAGTATAAAAATTTCCTCTTATACCATTCCAGGTCTTTGTTGACAGTCCAGCAAATTATCTTTGGCCTTCGCATCGTAGGGAAATTCCCTGGAAAGCAATCCAAATGCTGATAATAGAGAACGCATCCATGAGATCGTCAGTCAATGACTCGCATCGGTAGGCAAGACTCAATCTCATGCAATCCATCAGTTGCTGGACCTGACTTGCCTCCCATTTCCAAGACATTGAAATATTGGGAAGATAAGGCCTCCTAGAGATGATGATATTGAGTGGAAGGCCTGCCAATCCATCCTGATAGGAATAGTGGTAGACAACGGGGTTGGATTTGAGTCGGTGAAGATAACAATTCGAGTCCAGAACCCCGGAACACTCGTCATCACGTCATCCCATAGGTGGCACACCTCCGTAAGTGACCGAGGAAACAGTGTCTCGAAGACGCATTCGGTGTCAGAATATCGCGACATCTGAGATCGCAGTTTATTCGTCTCCTGTGATATAAGGTACACTCGGAAAAAGATCTCTACCAAGATTTCGAACGGTAGAGTGGAAGTGGAAGCCTTCTTTCCGGGTAAACAGAAAGTTGGTGACAGGAATTAGGGGGAAGCTGCTGTGCTAAATAAATTTCACCTCTTTTGCCGTTTTTTTCTTGAGCAAGTCAGTGGCAAGCACTTGAATAAAAGAGACACGATAACGCCCGTATCACAATTTGAAGGCCCGCCATTATTCAGGAAATATCAGTTGTCGATATCTTATTCTGCAATCGAGGCATGTCCTAGGCAATGGAAGGAATGGTTAGAGAAACCCATCGTTCACAAAGTGAAGGGGGTTCTAAATAAGAGGCGATGACTCTTGCAAGCAAACAGAAGCATAGCCTGTGTAGTCATGTCGAGTGCTTATTTTAGGCTTCAGTGATCCGTGGACGAGGTGGGCAATGACTAGTGTATAGGCATTATGTGAGCTTCGAAGGAGAGCTATAGGCAAGTATTTTATTCTGACGTGCGAACGGATAAAAAGAAGGATTGACTAGACTTCTGCTTCATGTTGCCTGTGATTTCGTCAATGTCTACTCAGTGTAGGAGAGATCTCTTGCTTGTGCTCGACATTTTTCAGGATACGCACAGAAACACTGCAGATCTGTACAATATCACGATAGTTGAATAATCAGGACTCGCGAGCGCCCAAAACTGGCTAAAAATCTTGTTATTTGGCGACTATTTACCGCATTTTTCGAAAACGTTACTACAGAATGGCCAGAAAACGTATTAGTAAGTTCATCGAAATAAATTTCCAATTTAATTGACTTCCCTCATCTATACGACGAGAGAGTTAATTTATGTAAGGGGCGAATAGGTGTAGGTCCTTATGGCACTGGGAAGCTCGGGAACAAACAAACATTCGTTATCTCGCAGTACCTGTCGATTTTTGTGATACTGTATTATACAGACACTAATAAGTAGGAGGCGTGGCAAAGAACTCGACCACAAAACAGTGGGAAAAATTCTATAGCTTAAGTATATCAACCGGGAGACAGTAAACAGGAGGGTACTGATCTGCGTCGATATAAGGAACCACATCATCGTGCGTCACCCTAGTGTTAGCATGGCTATAGATCCCCGAGATGAGAGTGTCTTCATGTCAGCGTTTTATAAAATGATAAACAGAAATAAGACTCACACTTCTTTTATATGTTGCTTGAGCTTGACCATGTTCCCTGTAATACGACAGCGAACGCAGAGCATTGTAGGATGGTACGTATTTAGCCTGTAGCTGAGAAGCGCATCTTGCAGCCGATCATAGACTTTTGCCCGGGTAGCTTCATCAACAAGCTTAAATTGATGAGAACGATGTTTGTCAGTGCTATGAATTATCTGCTCAAACGAATCGATAAATTCATTCATATAAAACAGGTAATGTCGGAAGGTACCCACCGCTCTTCGCCATGTCATGCATTTTCTTCCATCGGTTTCAGATAAGCAGCCAATACATTCGAAGACCGGGTCCAATTCGTCCATCTCAGCAGCAGTTGTAGTGTCAGAATTCAGCCCGCTGAGTGTCACCAACTCCTTCGCCAGCGTGTGGCCCTTATCCCAAAACGAAACTTGCTCGAGTCCGTTCCAAGTTGACTGTTGAAGAAGCGAAAAGATAGTGATCATCGCCGACTCTGACAACTTGGTCGCAAGATTCCTCGAAGTCGCCGTCGCATTAGAATTTGCTAGCACTCTGGGGTAAGACACGAAGGATGTCTCATACTCGCTGGAACATGTGAAAAAGGTTGTTGCAAGATCCAAGCAACGGCCGTCAATTTCGGATTTGTTCTCGAGAAGTTCAGCAGTGTCTGTACCACTTTCGGCATCGCCATCTGCGACAAGGGAAACGGGTGCCTTGTTAGCCGAATTTACCGCAACCCGAGCCTTACGGACTATCTCCACAAGCTCTTGGTCCTTGGCGGTACGCCATTCGCGGACGAAATCAGGTAGTTGCTTGATCGGCTCTGCAAAGCTCTCGAGCGTAATCTCCTCCAAAAATGGAGTGTTCTCGATGATATCCCGGATCGGCTGGAAGAGGTACAAATCCGCAGCTGGAGGGATGATGCTGTTGGGGGGGCAGCTCAACTCGTACGCTTGTCGAATCTTTTTGAGGAGCGGTACACGACGCTGGAGCATGGAGCTTTGCGCTTGCTCTATTCTCTGGGCCTTCACGTTCTCCATCAAGTCGACAAGTTCCGGCTCGATGTTGTTCCAGACTGTAGATTAAAAGAATTAGCAGGACCATAGAACTTCACAAAAGGGGACGACATACTGCGCTCGGTGAGCTCTTTCTTTTGATTGACATGCTTGTGTCTTGATAATCGCCCAATGTCCATTTTCTGGATTTCCTCTCCCCATCCCAACGCCGTTAGGCGCTCAATGATACTACTCGTGGCCCGGTCCGGTCACTTATATAGGACTTACAAAAACAGGGCAGAGACCACTCACTCTCGCTCGCGCTTCTCTCGAGCCCTATCTAGCTCATTCGCGCGATCACTTGCGCATCCTGCTAGCCAGTTCACGCATGATTGGGCGTGCTTCGGGAAGAAGCATCAGTCTTGTAGATCCTGTATAATTAAGAAGAAACATACCTCATTAATGGTTTCGTAAGTGCTCTTCTTCTCTTCAATCCATAGCTTTCGCGCCTCCAAGCCAAGTCCTTTATATTCCCGCAACCAATCATGACCCGTTTTTCGGTGGTAGAACTGCGCGGATATTCGCCCTCGGCGTCCTATTGTAGAATTGATTAATCGGGGAAATGGCCCTACTAAAAAAGCGTAAACGACGTACTTGCTGCTGTCGATCCTGTGATCCTCGGAAACCATTGTCTTGTCTCAGAAGGGATGACGTAGTCCACTAAGTAATTAAAATCTAGCGAAAACCTGCAACAGTTCTTTAGTTAACTGAAGTAAGGTGCATGTCCCGAAATACGCACTCTTGATCAATACATGCTTGACAAAATCTTTTTCTAAGGCCCCATGAGATACCTTGCGTATTACGAGCGAAACAAGACTGCGTTGAATGTAAGATGGGTCTATATAAATCCATGCGGAATGATAACAGTTCAGCTCACGTGGCAATGAGTGTCAAACATGAGATTGATATAGCCTGGCTCGCTCATGTCCGGCGGGCATGGCGGAAACCCGACGAGTTGCTTGCGCGATTCCTTCCAAATGGTCCCAGCTGATCGAGACATCAAAACACTCCGCAAAGCTTTCGTTGTACGAGCAAGATGAAGTACATCGAGAGGGTGGAGCTGGGAAAATATCTGCAACAACATATCTTAGTGCCACTGCAGCTGCGAGGCGCCGATGATGACATACTTCATAAAGAATATCAAGTGGCATCTCCGTTAGCTGCTTGAGAAGGCCCCGTTTCCCGCGAAGCTTCTTCACCGGTTGATCATCCGCCTTCGCTTTTCCTTTGTTTCCCCCGGTTTTGCGTTTTTTGCGTTGAGGCTTGTCGGGTTCTGTGTCAGACATAAACTCTGCGTCTTCATCGTCGTTGTATTCGGCTTCTACAATTAACCTAGATGGACAAGCAGTCTTCTGCACGCGTGTAGAGCGTCGAGACATTATTGGATGGTGGGTTTGGTAAGTAAGAGCGATGGATAAGGGCAGATGGTGGTTTAAGTACAAGCGCGGGTAGTGAGGACGCGGCTATTACATTAGGCGCGGCTCTTAGAGTCAAGTTGTCACACGTCACGCGAACAATAACTGTACTTCCAAGCTTCGTGCGCTGTATCCTGCAAGGGCAAAGATTACATTCAAACTTAACTGTCCTTAAAGATTCTGTAGAATAGTATTGCTATTAGTATGTGGATGGACACTGGTTTCCGTATTGTTCTTCATTGGTACTCTGTATTCTGTATACATCGGCTACATATTTTACATATAAGCTTGCGTATTTTACTTGTGGTTCTTCACTCGTTTGTCACCTAAATAGCAGACTTAGCCGTCTCATCGGCGTTATTTCAACAGTGCATAGTGGAGTCAAAACTCTCTTCGGCAACTCTTCGGCGTGTTCTTGGCAGGCACAGTTTGGTCTGGTTTGAATTAGAAGGCGATGACGAACTGTGCAACTTTACTTGGCTTACAACACGCTTCTTGAGGCCACCAGCTATGCTCCTTGATTCGGGAATAAAATGATAGTTTTCCGGTGCCACTGAACAGGAGGAAATAACATGTCAAACGCTACATAAGATGCGGCCCAATGAAATGAAATACAAGTGAACTATACAAAAAGACATGGTAGGCTACAACGGACGAATAACGAAGCTCGTAACGTATATATCTCAGATTCGCGTGAAATTCGCCTGCAAGGGTGTAAGAATATCATGACTATCAGTCAAAAACAAGCAAGACACATGTGAATGAATGGCCTAGAACGGTCTAAAAGTGCACGGAGAGGTAAATTATCTGCAGCAAAACGGTCAATAGATGCGCTTTCTCAAACAAGTCTGACGCACGGCTCATGGATAGTGTCTTCACACAAAAATATTATACCAGGGAGCCTAAAGAAGCGAAGAAATACACCATAACACCCATGCCAGACCTGCGAGGCCCATGGTAGGTGGTGCTGTTCCCCATATCAGACCTGCGCTATCAATAAGCGGCACAGATGTGCCGATCGTCGAATTCAGACAGTTCAACAAATTTGTGTCTATGTTACTTGGCAGTGGCGTGTCGGGCGTGCCCTCCGCCTCCAGGGCTGCTGTGTCATTATATCCGTCCAAAGTGAGAGCCACGCTGCTTGCGCGGTAATACTGCACGACTTGCTCTGGTTGGGGGAGCGCAGTTAAGGAGTCATTGTATGTCGTAGCCGCGATGGAGGATGCATTTTGGATCTCGGACGAGCATGAATCTTGAATATCAGCGATTAAGGACGTGACGGTCGTGTTGTCTGCAATGAGCCGGAAAGTTGTGTTCTGCGACGACGAATTGAAGGCAGCGGTCACCATGACGCCCCCCGGTCTACTGCTGTTGTCTGGGCTTCCATACTGATGAACAATAGGTTAGTCTCGGTCCAAAAGCGAGCATCAATACGCACTTCGCGGCTGTGTAGATATGCACCTCCAGCTGCACCACCAATACCACCCCATGCTAGCGGCCAGAATATGAACGGGAAACCCCGCCCAGCAACTCCCCGGCCTGTCACTCCAGGATATCCACTCCCATATTGTCTAAGAATGAACACAGATCAGTGTCCATCTTGTCCGCACACAGCAAAGCCCTCACTGGTTACCATATACCTGACCTCTTGTCCCACCGCCTGAGCTACGCCCTGCAAAGAGCTGCCCAGATGGAATTGTCGATATTTTACTAACCCCATTGCTGGCGGAGCTCGCAGATTTCGTCGTTCCCCCTGAGCTGACTGAACTTGATCTTCCGGTGCTTGAGCTACTACCGCTCGAGGAGCTGCTTCCACTCGAGGAACTGCTTCCACCCTTTCCAGCGCCACTACCGCCACCTCCCTTCCCCCCCCCACCACCACCTTTCCTTTTGTAGAGAGTCTTATCCGACGACCGTGTTGAGATTAATGGAAAGTACATTTCTAAATCGTGACGTTCGCGTTCGTTACTGATACAGATGTTCAATGAGACTTGTCAAGTATTCGAGTTATAAAAGTCGTAACGGACGTAGCAGGATTTATGAAACAGACAGACCCGAGTAAAAATTTGGAAGTGGGAATGTAAGACTCGAAAGCTGGTTGGCGCCTGTTCATATACGTTCGTGAGACTTGTGTAAAAAAGGAAATCACACTGCCTCACTCACGCCAAGGCAGGGAAACTCCACGTGCCATCCCGGCTAAAACCTTCTCGCCAATCTCCTGACGCTGGTTTCTCACTAATCGACGTGCATGGAAGTTGGAGGCAGTGTTCCTCCTGACGAATAGTTCGTTTGACTCAGTATGATCCTCGCTTCTAGGCAGAGGTTAGTGTAAAAGTCAGCCAGAACGACACAGACTCCAACAAGAACAGTTGTTCGAATCCCTGGAACATCAACTCCAATTTTCCCAGGTAAGCACTCGACTTGATCCACTACTCACGGGACTCCATCGAAATGCGTTCAGGCCAACTTTACCCGGCAATGATTTAGTCATTGCATTCCAATCCACAGTAACGTGCAGTGTGACTGCTGGTGTTTTGATTGCGTTGATGTCTATTAGTTTCAGATACTGTGCAGAACGGGACGGAAGTACCGTGATGCACGGCAGTTTGACTCGGACTATAACTGCGAATGCAAACGGCTTAAATTTACTCTGAATAATAATTGAATTGAGGAGCTTGCTATTGCTGTGGTTGCTCTGTCATTGATATTGCACAGGTCTCCTGGTAACGAAAATACCACAGTTCTGGGTGACGGTCTGTCAGCTTTTGACAATAACGCACTCTACTAATCTATGTTTCTACCAGCACTCAGGCTATCTTTACTACAATGCTCTTAGTCCTCTTTCGGCAGTTGGTTTTCAAATGCCAAACCGGTACTGAGATGGGCACGCATATCTGTGCGTATATTTTTTGTGAATGCCACAACAAGTATGCATAAAGCGCGTTCGTTCTATCAGCAGAGACAATTTGTTGCACTGCCTCTGGTCAATATCTCTGCTCTATCATCCATCGCCGGGGCTCTCACGTTGGCGGTCCTGTGGCTAAGATCCGTGCATGACTCATATTTTAATACGATTCCGACCGGACAACGCAATCCCTGAGTCAAAGTCTGATGAAAGTTTAGGAGCCCTACGCAATCTTCCAGAACCGATATAATAAGACGATGGAGTGCAAGGCACTATTGATGTGTCCATGGACACAAAATCTGCCTGTCCAACTGGTTCCTCACAAGCGAGGCGATCCCATTTCTACGTGCCTCTGTTTACGAGTCCAGAGAATTCATCCTTTTCTCCTAGAAAAAAAATAGCACTTACAAACTCCTAGGAAAACGTTAAACAAGAGAACTTCAAACATACAGTGCCCTAATAAATCTTTCTAAATTTATAGCTATGGTCATCTCGAATGCTAAGCTGCTTCTCTTCTGTTAGCGCGATCAAAGCGGTACAACCTACATTATCGATGGTAAATATTCATGTCATATTTGGTATTTGTACGCTTATCTGTGGATCACCAAGATACAAAGTATTAGAAACCTTCGAAAAGTCAATTAATCATACAGATTTTTGTTTGGCTGTAGCACCGAGGGAAAGCATCATCTTTCCTCAATATGCCCTCTTCCAAGGATCCAATTTAACCTGTCCTGAAGAATGAAATTCAGGCCATTATTCAGGTGGATATTTCCCTTGGTTGGCGAGTAAGGTCTAGACTCTTATACTTACATGCGTGCAGTAATAAACCCCATGCAACCACGTCCTTTAAACGTGGGGCTGACGCCAGTCCAAAGACGCACAGCCTCCTTCCCGATCAGTAAGGCGAGTTCGGGACAGGTACAGCGACATGAGGATCGCATGATGATATACCGGAATTTGATAATGGGCATGAACGGCTCTTTGACGAATCTGCGGTCTGCTCTAGGAGACCAGGGTTATTATCCGGAACGCTTCTAGCTTCAGGGTGGTTCTGAAGGGAATATATTTCTCGGGAGATTGGGGGGTGTAAGGGGGATTCCAGGCATGCTCTCTTGACACTTCTAGATGACTGTTCTGCCGGCTTTAACATTACAGGGGACATGTTATTGAGGAGCTTTACTGCATAAAGGGATAGATTCCTACGGGTATATTTTGGTATCGAGATTTGATTTCGTCTACTTGAGGAAAGGTTTGCAAAAGTGGTTCTACTTAGATGCACAGCCCACGTCAGAAACGAACTCACACCCCCTCGGAGACGAATCTGTACATGTGAGTCGAGTAAACACACTGAATAAAAGTTTGGGGTAGCACTTATATCTATACTTTCCATGACTGGGCATTAACTCTTCTGACATTCTAACCTAATCGTTTTCCGAATTGGACATAAATGGAAAATATTAGGTGCTAGTATTCCTCTGGTGAGAAAAAATGTCAGTGGGACTTCAAATTTGAAACGTCTAGTTGGTGAGGAATATATGGATTCAAGCTACGGTCCGACTACCCGTTATGACTAAAGATTATTTGGCTGGGTCCTTCTAGATAAATAGAAAAAAAAATCCGACTCTGTTTACGAGTCTCATTCCTAAATACTCCCACCAACTCCTACTTACGATAAAGGTATCGTGAAGAAATATGTGATTCAGAGGATTTTGTCTGTAATTGGATTTAAATGGGTAAGATATGTATTGATACCACTCAAATGACAAATTAATAAGAATGCAGTACCTAGTAGTATAAATCGCCTAGATTACAGTCTGAAGGTTTTGTTTATTTTTGTGCAGTGGATCCGCGGGTATCGAAACAAGGGCTGTAGCTACATGTACTCTGAAGGGAAGTAGAGATAAATTATTCCCAGGAGACCATTTGAGGGAATCGTAAAATCCTCTGACAATCGGTAAAGTGTAGGTATAGAGTATGGCGGGGAAGAAATCGAAAATTACAACCACGGCAACTAAGCTCATAGCCAAGATAAATCGCATAATTGAAGCATCCAAATGAGCAGAACCATCAGGAGTGCTGGAAGAGGGAAAGTATGGGTCATGGCACCCGAAAATGATGTAGTCTCGGAAGCTGCTCCCACAAGAGGCACTGTCGCTCCAATCGTCTTATTCATACACTCAAGAAGGCCTGCTGGCACGTAAGACGGGAGGATCGCAGATACATTCGAGCTATTGTTGCTGCTGAAGGCAATAATGTTGTTAAAATTGTCAAGAGAAAGCACAACACTGCTTGAGCGATAGTACTGCAAAGCTTCCTCAGGACGAGGATGGAAAATCGACACGTTTTGAGGTGTGACGACCGGTAAAGAGGATGTGACCCTCGCAGCACCGTCTGAGGCGCACTGTGCAGACAGGGACGCTGATAAAGCACTGAGCGTGGCAGCATCTGCTGTGATACGAAATACGACGGTGGAGTTGTTTACTGGGTAGATAGTAATTTGACGAAGAGCTCCACCTGGGCGGGCGCTGTTGTCTACTGTTCCGTACTGAAGAACCCCAATGAGTAAGGTGTATGAAGCGATGGGAGTAAAGCAAATACCTCATCATTGTATAGATACGATGGACCCATACCAATAGGATATATAATAGGATAAAACACGAAGGGAAATCCGCGCCCGGCGACACCGCGGTCGCTATATCCTGGGTACCCGCTACCATAAACGCTATAAATACTTATGTCAACGACTAATGCAGGGATCGAAGGAAAGAAAGTAACTGACGAGAACCCGTATACTTGACTTCTCACACCTCCTCCCAGCTCTCGGCCTGCATATGGTTGCCCCTGGGGTATTATTGATTTCGGGATGCCTCCATTTCCAGATGAAACAGCTTTAAATGTTTGCCCATGGGAAGAAATGGACATAGCGTTCGGGCTGGAAGATGTTGATCCTCCACCTGAGGACGTTCCTTTACTGGAACTTGACCCTCCGCTCGAGGTTGTTCCTTTACCGGAGCTTGAACTAAAGCCTTTGCCGCTGCTGCTGCTTCCTCCGCCGCGACCACCACTACTACCTCCACCTCCACCTTTACGGCGACCAAGCCTACGTGAGATTACTGAAGAAGAATCCTCGCGAGTAACAAAAGGGATGAGCATGGGATTTTAGATATTGAAGAATTTTATTTTGAAAGATTAGAACGATTCCTTTAAATGCTTTCTGCAACTCGGGTAGCATGCACGAACCAGGACAAGCGAGGAAGCTACACACCATTTCAACATCGCCGTTGCAATATTTCGATAAAATTTACATACCGTACAGCCAAGTACTGTCCTCATAGCATCCTTACACCCCCAAGGAAGCATGTTGGCGCATGCACAGCCATGAAACCGCCATGTTTCGTTCCCGCTGGTCTCGCACTGGGTCGTTATACTCGCATGCTCGAAGCACCTAGTAGTCCGTTTCTAGCGGCATGGGTAGCATCCCCTAACGCCAGTAGCCGAACTCCTTTTAAAATCTGTAAATAAGCAATATAGTCGGAAATGTCTATGCGGAACCCATGAGGAAGCTCTCAACAAAATGACGCGGGTCATCCGTAAAGTGCCAGAGTAACAGACGGATAAAGAGCTGCTAAATTCGTAGCTATGGAAGGCCTGCCGTGCATGACAGTAGGTAGAGCTTCACAACGAGTGCAACAGAAGATGAGGGTTCCGACGGAGAACAACATGACACTGTACTGACAAGACAGTACACTGATCTCGGAGTCACAGCAAAATTTGCAATGCATCATCGCCTTTGGTTGTCGGAGTCTATATGTGCCTTGCGGAGTGTGGAAATCGGCATCCTCGTCGGACCGTGGCCCTTGTCCCGTGACGAGGCCTTCGAGTCTTGATCCCTACAGTGGAACATCTCCAAGTAGTATTTATGTAAGGCTAAACATTCATAAGAGGATTTAGTATCCCCTATTAGTCCCCATGCCATTCACAGCATGAACTTTTAAGCTTCTTCCTCTTACAACTCAGAACTGACTAAACACTCAACAAGGGAAGATCAGAGATCAGCACGAGATCGTTAGCTTTCACTCAAAATTTTGTCTTGTATTTTGAAATAACACCCATGAGGCGACTAAGGCACTATTTAGGTGACAAACGAGTGAAGAAGCACAAGTAAAATATACAAGCTTATAAGTAAAATATGTAGCCGTTGTGTACAGAATACAGAATACCAATGAAGAGTAATACGGGAGCCAGTGTGCATCCACATACCAATATGACCTGTGACGGTCCGACGTCAGCCTGACTTCCGGTGGGGTGGGCGTCAAGCTCGTATTTCTAACACTGTATGGTACTGTTTCTGAGGCTATTCATAGGTGTTCTGAATTTTAGACAGGTGCAGTAATTATGAGATTCAGATATCAAATTTCAATGGGATAAATTCTGGCTGTGAAAGGATGTTCAGTGGCCCGAACCAGGATAGGCTATACACGTACACGTGACCAAGTACCGGACATACCGCCTGCGCCTGTACTGTAAACTACATCATCGCTACCGTCCCAGGCACTGCGATACAGCACCGAGCCATCTCTACCGCTCACAGTGCTAATGTCCAAAAACATTCAGCACAATGGTTTTGACCAGTAGTATTTCTGGTTGCTGTGCACGCTAAGCGCCAACTAACGCCCGCAAAGTGAAGCGTAGTAGATAAATTAAGATTTTGATATTGGCAGACATACTTGCAATGCACGTATGAGCACTCACTGTAATTGGGGTCAAATTTAAAACTAATGCATCAAATTGTAAGCATAGGTAACACTATGAATAGCACTGCTTCGCTTTATCTTGTTCCGTTACTATGGCCCAAGCATGTAGAAAGGAGATCTTCTGTCCATAACTGTGGCGATAAGAATGTATTGCAGCATTATTCAGAACATAACCGTCAATCATAAATGTAGCTCGAAAACTGAAACTGTGTGATGTATGAGTCTATAGCGGGCAACGAAAAGGAGCGGTGGCATTATAATAGTTCCCACATAATTACATACGAGCAAAACAAAAAATATAGATGGTATTGAGGACGCGATGGTGCCTTTAATCAAGATTCCTGGGATTCTTTCGGTACTCGACCATTGAGTGATGTCTTGGCCATGTAGAGCAAACGATTCCAGAAAAAGTAAATTATCAAATATAGAAATCCAAGAAAATCGAGGAATGACTTAGATGTCGCGAATTAATCGGGAACATTGGTGAGCGAGCATTTTAAAATCTTGGATCGAATCACTGAGTGTGCTTTGTACAGTTGAAACTTGAATGGTAAAATGATAAGGGTGAATGACTACAAAATATTATTTTTCCTTCACTCCGAATGATATTAGTATAGCAAATTTGGCTCGAGATAGAGCTCAGAACAAGTGAATTTATGATCATTGTAATGCAAAATTTTTTGAATCATTCATTCCTACTAGACTTTTTTGTTTTGTAACTCTGACATTTTCTCATATGCCATGAAATAGATACTCGAAAATGAAATGCCATCTATTGAACAAATCTGGGACAATGGTGTGAATGAGTCCCTAATGACTTCAACTGAAAGAAATCTGAGCCAATACTTATATAATTAGTTATGTGGTGATTAGAAGAGCTATATCAATATTAAAAGATGAGCAAAACACACACATTCTTTGTTCAAGTGTGGGTTCTGATGGCAGCTTCACATTTAAGCTTTGACAGATATATGACACATAGAAGGTTTCCACAGAGGGAATGTTAGAAAAGACTTTTAATTTTGATTCAATAAAGTGATGGCTGAGACCTAAGCAGCTGTCTTGACTGAGGGTCAGCAAAAAGATTCTGGTAGTTGCAAGTAGGAATCAGGCTATTGAACAATTCTGAGTTGACACTATGAGACAGTTATGGGCCACAAGTTGCATCAGCAACACCGATGAGGTTCAATTACCTCATTTGAACCATCATTACCTAGACTCAAAGGTAGATGAACTATGAAGGAATGAAATGATATTATAATCAAACCATTGTTGGAATCTTCCATTGAAGGTCCTTTCCTGCCTATTTTGCAAGTCTTGCTTTTAGGCTGAACCAGACTGCCATGGCAGCCATCCTGTAAGACTCATTTCTCCAACATTGCAATAGAATTGACTTGTGGAGCAAATTTTGAACAGGGATAGGCAACCTAGTATATTGAAAGTAATATAGGCTGTCTTTGCTATATGTCAAACCTAAGCCCCACATTAGCATTAGTACTGGGGCATTCTCAATAGAAATAAATGATTCTGCAGCTCCCCTGATAATAACCCTTCCTATGATATGGTAGCAGGGAAGAACAGTATGATACTCCACAGGAATCTGAGGCCATTCTTCCCTGGCAGCAAGGAGATCATCTATTTGACTTATTTTCCGGGGTGTGTTCACCTTTTCACCTTCTCTCTGGGGGCTGTCTCCCTTCCATATTTCTTTCTTCACTGCATATCCAGACTACATGTTTTAATTTTCAAATATCTTCCTCCTTTCCCTTTTCCTTCCGATCTTTTTTCCTTCCTGTCTCTTCATCTTTTCTTTTCCTGCTATCTCCTCATTTATGCCTCTCCATGATCCTCAAATGGCGATTTTTGGCATATTTCCTTAACCAGAATAACCCTAATATTCTCGTCCACAACGATACTCGATGCTTCCTTTCGCAATCAGTGGATCAAAGACATGCTGTCGGGGTCAGCTCTTGTCTGTCTTTGAATGTACATTTTCTCGGGCTATCTATCCTGCATCTTCTATTCTCCTCTCATCTACTGCGTAGTTTCCTCCACTTTCTGGTCGTATTTTAAACTAGTCTCGTTCAGCGCTGATGATGTCCCTTGAACAATTGGAAGAAGCTGCCGAAAAGGCTAAGGAAGAATTACGTCGTGATCATCCCGACATCCAGGTGGATAACTTAGAGCTCGATAATGAATGTCCCACTGTTCTTCATCAAGTTTGCTCTGATCGGGACCAACGTCGTATAGAAGAGTGCGTGACCGCGCAGCAGTCTCAGCAGCAATTCAGACAGCTATCCTAGCAGGATTTGCCATGGGAACCTCAACATGAGCCCGTGCAGCAACCTCCTTTTCTCCGCAGCAGCAGCAGCGGATGCAGCAGCGTGAGCGGGAGGCAATTCCTGCAACAGCATCTGGGTCAATTCGAACGCAGCAGCAGCTATAGTGAATATCACGCAGCTCCATCAGTATGCGGTTGGTTAGTTGATTATGCATGCTTATGTATTACTACTATAGCCAGTGTTTGCAATGTGCAATGTACCGGTCCCCGGTAGCGAGAAGCGATAGAACTAATCATAAGCGGTATTTTGCGATGCATCATTAAGACTACAGCATTGGGGTCAGGAGACCTAGAGCACAATGATAGTTACTACTCCTCATTGCACTCGTAAGTGAAACCGTCCATCATCCACCGCAATAATGGAACAGAAGGAATCGTGCACAAACAAGCAAAATAAAGATGAGACAAACTGCTCAAAAGTCATTCATACATGAGACGCGAAGCTGAGAGACTGGCTCAAGCCAAACCCACGAACATCATCCAGCCTTCGCCGTCCGGATTTGGCTCAAAGCCTCGAAACATCGATAGATGTCCCAGATAGTCAAACCTCCTCAGACCGTCTCCAATAGCTCTTCTGCCACTGCCCTGTCTATCATACGCGACAGCCGCCTGTCTCTGGCGCACGGAATGCCAGCTGTCGAACTCTGATTGAGACACGAACTGCTGGAAATTGACATAGAGGGTCCTGAGCACGTCCTCCACCTTGACGCCTTGAGGGTTCTGCACCATAATGGGCCAAGGGAAGCGCAGAGCTGCGTCCTCCGCGACAGCGTTGATGTAGAAGTGCGTGACGAATGGCCAGGTCGCGGGTTGCGATATGTCTGCTTGGGAGAGCGGGATCGTAGCGTCGGTCTTTCCGTACAGGATGCCCAGCGTCGGATCCCTGCAGAGGTCCCAAACAATCGGAGCAGGGCCTACTTTTGGATGCTCAAAAAATGGGTTCAGCTGAAGCTCCCACGGAAACAGCTGCGGTACGCCAGGCTTGGGGTCAACCCACCGAGTAGGGCGCGGGGGTAGGGAAGGGTGCTCAACACCACGGACCCAGCGCTCGGGATGTGGAGAGCCGTTTTGTCCTACTAGGCTGGCGAAAACATCCTCAGGATTCACGGAAAGGGATACTGGACGTGAAGGTGCTGAAGAATGTAACCGGATTCAGCAAGATATAAGTGGCGAAGCCTTGCTCGTAAAGAGCTACTCACGAGAATTCCGAACATCGACACCATTTACTTTTGGACGCGCATAATAGCCCCAGGCTTTCCATTCCTGCGGTGCAGCACGATCCAGCGGCGACTCCACTTCGACTCCTGGGCTGATTTCGTAGTCATCAAAGGCGGTTCTTGAGCGAGCGACTGTTTATAAGATGAAGTCATTGAACTTGGAAGTAATTCTATGCATGTAATGTAGTACTCACACCACCATTTCCTCAGACAACGAGGAAGCCAGTTGAACGATCTCGGCACATTACTCTCGACTGGTAATGGCGCAGTAGGGGAGGGCTTGTCCACTAGCACAAGCTGTGAGGAATCCGATCTTTCTCGTTTGAATATTGGTAAAACAGGGAGGAGCGGCGGTGTGTGTACATCAGATATCGGGCTTGGAACCCAGGGGACGGAGAAATCGTTGACTGTTCGGTACAGGCCGCCATGCTGGTGCCAGGATTTCTCATGCCAGGACATAGTGAAAACGACGCAATATCAGACAGACTAAGCAATGATTATCATCTCATCTGGAACACGAGGTCAAGTATTAGAGTGGGGCTGACAACGGATTGTCGAATGTTCCTGGAATTGGGAAGAACGTTGTCTGGACTCGGCACGTTTCAGAGATGCTGCGGTAGATCAATGCAACGGATGGAAGGGCTGAGATAGAAAATTGAGCAGAAACTGTCGTTCAGCCGAGAAAATAGTATGTAGGAAAGAAAGAAATGCTCACTGTTGTGGACTTCGCAGGGTCTGAGCCAACAAACGACACGAGGAAAACATCAACACGCAGTATGGGATTACATATATCTCATTTGATCAAACATAGATAATCATGTCGCACCTGTGAAAACGTTTCCCTCTTTATCTCCTTGAAGTGAATAGTGAAGGAAGGCACAGAGCCTCGTGGAAAAGGCGTGCATTGCAAGTATAGTGACGGTTCCGTCGACATCGTGCACCTGAACCTCGTAAGCTATGACCAAGGTGCAACTGCTCCCAATAGGTCTTCCAAAGATGAGATTTTGGCAGCTGTAAACGTTAGCTGGGAAGTTCGCAGCTATCGATCCACGAATAGCTTTTGGGATGAATGCGAAGAATTGGTTGAAGAGGGAAAGAGTGAGAATCAAATTGGGAAAGCCATGCACGTGGGCATACCGTCAACGCGGACCGGAATAGCCGGCAGCTTCACTGATCACTGGAAAACGACATGGATCTCATATGCTCCTGTGGATTCGTGCAATACTGTTATGGACGTGTTAAATCATGGAGATAGGAACGTTGCATTCACACCCCATATTATTCTTACGGATATTGTCAAGACTTTTCTTTTCTTTTCTTTTCTTTTAATTATACACGGAAGCAGCTGAGATTCGAGCAGTGTC
This sequence comes from Nidularia pulvinata, assembly GCA_036937195.1. NCBI lineage: Eukaryota > Fungi > Basidiomycota > Agaricomycetes > Agaricales > Nidulariaceae > Nidularia > Nidularia pulvinata. Next base: position 18,456 of record JASFDH010000719.1, read on the forward strand.
CAAGTCAGGTTGAGTCGACGCCAGTCGATCCATCGATGAGTTGCATCTTTTAGCATATATGTAGGGTAGGTACCGGTACACTCATTTCAATACGAGAGATTTGAATGAAGTTTAATTAACGCACTTCTAAACGGCCACGATCAAGTGGCGAAGTACGAGGATTTTCTCATCGTGATGATTCAACTTGATGCTGATTTCATGCTTTTCTAGGGGCCGCTTCAAGCACGTAAGAGAAGTGGTAAATATGCCACTTCACAAGCTTCACATTATCCATCTCACTCGGATATACATTCCACGCCATAAGTAATCGCACAAGATGAGGATTGGAGATATTTTTGGAGAAGACTTATGATTGTCGTGCGGGTGTTGTAAAATTATTACATGCCTCGTTTCAGAAATTTGAACAAGTATCGATGCCAAATTCGTGTCCGCAAGGTATTACGAAGTAGGGCTCTGGAGCGTCACTTGTTTCGAAAATTTCCGAAACTAATCTGTCTTAAGGTGATGAAGCCAGAAAGCGGAGTACAACAAAGGTTTTTCCGACTCGGTAGGGACAGGGCCTAAACGGCGGTGAACGCCGCTACAGCAACGGCATCTACATCTTATTTCGTCAAGTATGGCCGTAAATTTGTCGATACTTGCTCATCTGATGAAAAAAAAAGTATTCTTCATACAGCAGTAGCCCGGCAAGTAGTGGGGTTGTTGGCCTTTGATCGACGCGTACATACTTAGGCCACACTTAAACCATATTGAACATTGAAAACTCGCATTCTCAATTAGTATTGGCAGGAGCGTCAAGAAACTTTGCACTGGCGTCTCTTGTTGCATCCGACAAGGACTCGGAGACTGCAATCTAATTCCAGACTCATTACACTTTGAAACGTTGGCTAATGGGCCCTTGCAGGCACTTGCTAACGGCCCCTGTCAGGAGAGCCGCTAATCCTCATTTGTAATTCAAAGATCCAAGACGACCTACTTCAAATGACGATCGACAACACGAAAAGGAAATCTGGCGCTTCAATGAATCGGGGACCAAGTATTTCAGCGCTGTAACACATGGACGGATCATGAGATAACGGAGGCAAACCTGCATCAAACCAGCCCGCGTTGTGTACCTTCCCAGTGGCAAATTTGTCAGATAAATTCCCAGAGATCGAGTAAGACTATAATTACTACGCACTCAGGAGCAGCACAAGCAAAGATCAGCGAATCATGTGTCGGTTTGAATATTAAAGATGGACAAAAGTTGATTGCTGTCGCTGTTCATATGGAAACACATCGAAGCAGTATAGAAATATTGCTCTATACCCAGTATGCAATTGCAGAAGGTAAGGACATGCGGGCTTAGCCTTCCTATCGAGTCGGAGCGCCTCTAACGATAGCACTGATTTGCGTAACGCCAGGCGCAAGTTCGTGCGTGTCCTGCGAAGAGTGAAAGAATTCGTTCTGTCCTGTGCACGTTCATCTCCAGGGCGTATGAGCACCATGTCATTGCGTCGAGACTCTTTAAAAGCTTTCAGCGAGCGTTCTGATTGAAGTGAAGGTGCATCGCAGAAACCGCTCGACGAACTGGGTGTAGGTAAGTAGAGCCCCCCCCCTCTACGCTTTGTGTGCATCAATAGGTCCATGAGCGCGAGCATAGTTCTTCTACCCGACTCGGAACGCCTCTAGTTATATATCTAACTTGCCAAGGCGCCCTGC
>JASFDH010000720.1:0-20135 GCA_036937195.1 Nidularia pulvinata
GAGCTGGTTTATCTGACAGGCACCGAGGAGGAACCATCACCTACCATCACCTATTTTCCGCCGGTCTTCTTCCTCGTACCCTTCGTCGTGCACACTCAACCCATCCCTCCCACCGCTGTCACCCAGCCCACACGCCCACACGCCATCCTCGCACTGTTCCCGCACACTCTGCCATCCTCCTCTGTCCCCTTGGCTCACCTCAGTTCGTTCACTATCACAAAGGCGCGCTTCTCTCGCACGAACTTCTTTCCTTTCCCATCTCAATGGTCCACCGCATTCTCGTTTCTCGGGACTCTGATCAACTGATCCCTGACACGGATCTGACACCTCCTCCGCCCTCTAGGCGCCCCTGCACGTATGTGGAGGCTCCTGCTATTCCCTACTGTTCCATGCGCAACCCACGGACAACGTACTCCGACCCGCCCACTCCACGCGCTGCTGACATACATCCTGCGCGAGCCGGAGCGCTGCACTTTGAGCTCTCATCTCATATCCTGGCTCCATGAATACGCAAATGTCATAATTATTGATACCCCAGTCCGGTTCTGGATGCAATTGCTGCAGGTATTAATCCCGGGTCAACGAGGCTCAGGCCCCGTCATCCGGAACTATCTCCTCTGCAGAAGGATTTATCTCCTTGACGATCCGGCATGTTGCACGCCTGCCCCTTCCTCTGTGCCTGGCGATCAGCTTGAGTTGCCGCACCTTCCTCCAATGCCGAGACGCCCCTACTCTCCAGGCAGACTATTCGACTTTCCTGGCGCGTTATGGAGAACAAACACGCGCGAAGATGACTCAATAGGCTCTTCCACTCCCTCAATTCTCAATTCTCTGGTATCCGCGCACTCCGGCTCGGCCGATTCCTGGTGGCAATCCTGACTCCTGGAGCCCGCTAGACGCCATACCATCATCGACCCTCCAGGCATACAGCAGACTCGTGCACTTGCTGCTGTCCAATCTCGACGTCTCTCCCGCGGGTCGAATTTCTTCCCCATGAGCGCAGCGCGACCTCCTTTGACTCACAACCTTCCCACTCTCGTCCCCACGCTGTATGATACGTCTCCCCGCTCAAATTCCCTCCCCAGCACGACATCCGTCGCAACGTCAGCTCTTTACATATTTCCAGCATGACCTTGGCTGACAGACGCCCGTCGTCCTCCTGGCATCGACTCCACCGCGTTCCTCGATGCCCTCACCAAGCCCTTACTCAGACTCTTGCCCCAACCCCGTGACTCAGGTCCACCGTCCCAGGCCCTTTCACAGCCACCAGTACGGTAACTATTACCGCGGATTCGTGCCCTGGGGCTCCCTTGAACCCCTTCATCATTTCCTAATTGGTCTTTAGTCGTAAGGCACATAATGAGGTTTACCAGATTGCAACGCCGTGCATCGTGCGTCCTCTGCCGCAGAGCCGTTTACCGCCTCTCGGGGTCACGACATTCGCTCACTGGCTCGCTGGAACTTACCTTCTCTGGATTCTTGGGTCGGGCATAGTCATGCACGGGCCCAAAGACGACCCGGTTTGTTCCTGTCAAGGAGGGAAGAACACCGGTTCGCTGGATGTCGTGAACCCACATATAAACCCAATCCCATCAGCTCTCATGTCCAGTCACGGCCTTGTCCCATCGACGTCAGAGGCAGCATGGAGTGCAGCGCGAAGCACACCTCCGGCCGATTCTCGCACAAAACGCTGTAGATGAGTTCAGAACAGCTGCTCATTCTATATTTTCTAGGCTGTTTTTACAGATATTCTTGGCACGTTTTAATTATTAAAAGAACACATCAAGACCAAGTCACTTGGCCACTCATTCTGCCAAACATTCTGGTTCTGGTTCTTGAGCACCTGCCCGCACCGATGTGCCTGTTGCCTTCGACTTCTCCTGGGAACCACTCTAACAATGATTGGCTTAAGATAGACCGGATATAATAGCGGGCGATCTGATGACAGGCACGAGCAGCACCACTACCACTGGGCCATTCGCCCTCGATATTGACGTCCTCCTGCGCTCATCGAGCCTTTGTAGTAAATACCATTCACTATATTGCTCATGGGTCTAGTTATGTGATCCCCGGATATGAATTAGCATGGAAATTCATATACAAGGATGGAACAAGAGCACCGGCGAACAGACACTACGGCTCTCCCCAGTCCTGATCAAGATTCAGGACGTACTTGGGGCGTATAACTCAATAGCGCAACGAAAGCCTCGAGGCAGCCAAGGGCAGATCATACGCCCATCATAATGCCGTTTTCCTTCTTCAGCTTCACCTCTTCTGAATCACCTCCCTTCCTCGCCCAAGAAACCCCCCTTTGATGCTATACGGTGCCGGGGAAGATATTTTTATCCTCGCTATCTAGGCGTGCTGCCACCAGCTGGAGAGTGCTTCACGGGGTTCTAGCCACTTGCCAGCGTGAATGCCTGCGTTATTGCGGAGATCGCTATCCAGACGCGATGTGATATGTGCAGTGTGAGTAGAAGGGTATCGTGTCCTAAAGGAACAATGTGAACGCCGACAGATAGCCAGCAGACCAATCCGCTCACGCTCGAGTTCGAGCTGCAGAATCGGGTGTGTATAGAATGATCGCCTGGACACGTCCCGTGATGTGGCCAGACTTATATCTGCGTAGGTAACTTGTAAGTAATTACCAGACACATATGCTGTAACTAAACTTGAATCAAAGAGGGAAAAAATAATACATATGTATATATCGTTCCAGTGCGATGATCGGACGGGCTCAACAGCATATGTGGAATTTATGTGTGTCTCCTTGTCATCGATGCCTGCCACTTCCACAGACGCCAGTGGTGGGCAGGTGATTCCCAAGAATACAGGTCTTCGGGGCCTGAGCGGCTATTTTTACTTTCATTGTTCCACTGTGGCCTTATTTTAACGTTTAGGTCATCCCTCGACCCCGTTCGAGTGTTATTGCGCACATCGTGTTCACTTGGGCTGTCAAGTTGTTTTGAACATATCGAGACAGCCGTTGATCCGTAAGGCAAGCCTTTCACTTGAATTTCGAGCGTGTCATGCGTTGTAATAATACTATTGTTGTCTATAAATTTTCACCCCATCTGCAGCGTGCTGATCACGAATCAACCTCGTTATGCGTGGTATTTATTGCATTTTCGTCTGTCTGTCAAAAAGCTTGCTGCTCCCGAGTATCTTGAATCGATTATCAAGCCGAAGGACCAGCCGTGGTGTCCGCGCTACGCCGCTCCACTGATAATGGAGTCAAAGACAAAAATGCTTATAGCATTCTCTACTTTTAATTTGTTCTTGTAGGCCATCCTGGTCTGGAAGACTGTTTATTCACGTCAAAATTTGGTTTCATCTGACGGCAAGTACATCACATTAACACCAGATTAGAAGGTTGGGATTATGTGGTGGATTAAACTGTAGATTTTCTGTTGGATTAAACAATCGCATCCCCAGTCGGGCTATCACTCGGGACTTGAAAGTTAGGCGATGTCTCGTGCAGTGCAAATAATGAGCGCCTGTGGGCTATTTTCGCCGCCGTTCGAGGTCGCTGTCTGCCCCGACGAGCATTGTTGTTTTTTTTACATTAACTAGCCTGTTATAATGACAGTATTGTCAATCAACTTATTCAAGGATATCACGGGAATTTGAACTAATGAAATGGATTCAAAATTCTCTGTGATATGCCTTGAACCCGTGTCAAGGGCCCCGCTCATCGTTCCGAGCGTCGAGCGCAGATGTCAAAGGTCGTCGGGAACCGCACGGCGTCAGTTGAAAGAAGATTAATCAGAGCTAACGCGATCCAACATCAGAAAGTATTCAGACCCAGCTGTTCACGGCTGCGAAGCCACTCTGCATAATCCGCCAGATAATCCAACTTTGCAATCCCCTATTCACAGCATCACAGCCTAAGGCAAACTCCTCAATCAAAACAAAATATTACGCATATAGGTAGTATTCAAGTATCAAGAAATGCAGCGCCGTATCACCCTTGGCTATTACTCGACTTCCCGCCACGGCCTGTCCACATTGACGTCGTCATCATGATTTTCCACCTCAGCCATCGTTAGATCCTCCATGCGACGAGAGAATTCATTCATGTCAAGCTGCGCAGCTTCGCGGATATCCTTGTCATATCCACCAGCCATATCAACGGGAGCATGGGGATCCCATGTAATTGGTGGTCCAGTCCACCCATTGTTGAGGTGGACATAATTCAGGAATGTCCTCCAAAGAGGGTCGAGGGATAATACCTGTGGGTCTCCGATGACGATAAGGAGAGCTTGGGCACGTGTGATGGCAACTAGACCGGGAGACTTAGTACAAGAATTTTGCCTTTTTTCAACAAGTTTGAAACCGACCATTGAATCTTCTTGGATTCGCAACAAATCCGAGCGTATGGCGGAGGTCGTATTCGACGAATTCGCGGCTACTTCTGACGGTAGAAATGATAATCACTCGCCGTTCCTTGAAAATAGTTTAATGAGGAAGCTTAAATAATAGAAAACTCGCTTACTTGTCCCTGGAACTCCTCTACGGAACCGACTTTCACTTCATCCGCAACAGCTCGAAGTGAAGCTCTGATTTTGAGGCACTGCGCATGATATGGGGAAATTATACCTATTTCTGCATCAGCTAAGAATATCGGAGGCTTATTAGAAGGAGCAAGACTAGCGGACAAAGAGCACATACTAGTTCGGAAATAGCGGTCTGCTCGCAACCTCTCAACGTAGGATTTTACTTGAGAAATCTCGTCGATGTTGAAGAAGGAAGGTGACGACGCTTCACGGTCATCCTTCCCATATATGGCGTGAAATACAATCGGGAAATTTTTCGCCGGCAGGTACGATGATCCCAAAAACGAGTTGATGACCTTCGGGTCTCCGCAGGGTACAAGAGCGCCATCGTAAAACCTCTCGTTAGGAAATTTGAGGATATCATGGTGTGAACGAAAGTTCTTTACGAGCTTCACGACTCTGCCAATACGCATGAGTGATAATGCATTATATATCAAGAAATTTAAATAGAGTTGCTCACGTTCTACTATGGCCGCTTTGAACATCATAAATGTCCCGCTCCATCAGACGTTCGAGATAACTCTTTTCTAGCCCCAGTTCTCGAGCAACATCAGATCGAATAATGGGTCCCAATTGTTTTGGGTCTCCCGAAAGAATAATATTAGTATTGTTATCGGCCATCGTCTTGATGGAAATGAATGCCTCCGGCTCCGTGGACTGCCCAGCTTCGTCAATAAAAATGTGGCTGTAATGACCACGAGGGATACCGATCCCAGAGACTACAGATGCTGAAACACAAGTAGTGATGACTACTCGAAATTTCTTCATTGTTGCCATCGGTGGGACTGAAAAATGGCCGTCCCTCTGCGTACATATATATGATAGCAACCCGTCTGGTACCTGGTTCCTGGAGCGTGATGGTGCATAGAATCGAAACAACATCTCTTCTGTAAGCTTTGCATCCTTCAAGCGTAATGCAATGAGATCGGCAGCAGAGTTACTCGGGGCGCATGTGAGAATTCTGGAATTCGGATTTGTTTTTAGAACTTGAAGAATTGCCTCCACAATTGTGATGGTCTTGCCTGTTCCAGGTCTATGCGACAGAATATTCAACCAAGGAAATTTAACATTTAAAAGAGTTACTCACGGCCCAAAAATAATGAATGGCGGCGCTCCTTGTGGTAGACTAACAATGGAGTGAACTGCCTTCACCTGAGGAGGATTTGAGGCAATCAATTGATTGTATAGCTTTATTGTAAGCTCTTGGGGCATATCCATGGATACATGTTGTGTTACAGGAAGGAGGACACGTTCTTGAGTGAAGACCGTGTCCATTGCTTGGTGCTGCCGTTGTAAGGGAATACGATTTAATTTGAAGCGGATATGGTATTTCTGGGTGCCATTCCATCCTCCAAATGAACTGGCAAAGCGGAGTCCGACCTGCTCTTGTTGTACGACATGGACACTTCCAGAATACCAATGCCCTTGGGCGGCGCCGTGCTTTTGAACCAAGATCCTATCTCCTGTTTAGCATTGATTAGCAAGTATACCACTCCGGTTTCTGTGGAGAAACATTTGTGCACCCACCAATGAGTATGCTGGGACGTTTTTCAGCCAAACCTGGGACTTTGAGGCTGAAATATAAATTAGCTAAATAAAAATGGTGAAAACATAGACCTAAACGTACAAGTAATAAGGCGAGTGTCGTAATAGAACTGCATCTTCTATATCGTACCTCTCCAAGTCGCTTCTGTATTATACATTTAATATTGAGGGAAACGGTAAAAGAAAGATAAAACACACTCCATTTTGAATTCTTCGATCCATAGCAAATTCTTGAAATATCGTCCATATGTGTCGCTATTAAGGATATGAGGAAGGAAAACACGACGTATGCTGGAGATTTTTTCTGCTGTCCCTCCACTGGCGGAGAGAACAGAAGAAAGATTCACGGGAATAGCTGCAAGTGGGAGCCTCCCGATGTATGGGATCACATTCAAGGAGGGTGGCGGAACACCTTCGACCACTTCAGTCTCGGGTTGCCGGGGAGAGCGTTTGCGAGGAATAAAAGGTGACTTCGGTTGTAGGGCCTCATGATCATGCTTGTTACCCACGATCGCCTTCACTTTTCGTGAGATCATAAATTTCTTCTTCAACTGCATATCTTCAAAGAAGAATTCTATTCGATCTTCATATCTTCCGATGTGCCCTTGCTTAAAATAGAGCTTCCCGCTAACAGCGCGACTAGGCGTTATGATAGTACCGGGGGTAATTTGCTCGATGACAGAAAAGCTGGTGTAATAAGAATGTTGGTAAACATGGCATATTTGAGAGGAATGTAAGCCATACAAAGAGATAACGCCAGATCGCCCACGATTTCCTGCAAGCCTTGTCCCTGATAAAGCTGTCTTTGAGAAGGGAACTGATGTTGTGATTGCTGCAGAGAGTTGGATTCCGCCAGCAGCAATTTGAGGTTCTATAATACCAAAATTGAAGGCATCTTCTATTTCGATCCCATGTTTATCTTTCTCCACCTCGTCTAACAGAGCCCTAAATGCAGAGACGGCTTCTTGTTTTGAGTGCCTAACCGACCCTTTGTGCCGATTCCAGTTTCCTGTATTTACAACCTCTTGACAAAGTTCACAAATCTGTTGTCCTTCACTTGCTACGGCCTCCTCAGGCTGAACGTTTGCCTCCACTTGCTTACGTCTTGCAGCAATGAGATGAGGACGTCCAGAAGTATGAGACTCCCAGTTATGCAAGTGTATGTTCCTGTCGCAGACATTGCAAAATACTGTGATGAATTTCCCGGAAATCCGATTGCGATGTTTTCTACCGCGTACATGCGAATTATACGAGCCGAAGCTCGGCGCAATAAATCCACATGGCTCACAAACGAGAATGTTGTGGTTAAGCTTGCAATCTGGATTATTGCACGTTCCGTCTGTGAGAAATATAGGACAATTAGGCATGAGGGGAGATAGGGAAGGGTATTGATAAACGGTCGACTCGAGCCTTTTTATGTGAGCCTTCGTAAGATCACCATCAGCCACGATGCCCATTCGCAGGATCGCCTACAAAGACGAGGCTCACCGTTTCTGGCTGGTTGGACCCATGAATGGCATTTAAGGTTGCCATGAGGTCTGCCGATACTTCTTTCAACCTGTTATCATGGCTGCGTCTGGTCAATGAACTTCCCTTCATGCAATCACACTTGTCCATTTTTGGCGTTACATTTAAGTTTACATTTTTATGGCCTCGCTGTTAATACCCGCTTTTGTATATCTATACTAATTAGTCTATAGAGGTCGCATGTACTCATCTGTTTGGCTAAACCTTCCCCTGCCGAGGCCAAACGTCCTTCGATACCGTCAAATTTGTGTCGTTTATTTTTAACACCCAGTATAGCGGAACACGATATTAATTGGCGCGATAGAAAGTGAAAGATAATGTCGATGAAAAAACACAATATTTTATTGTCACGTATCCCCAATATGTCTGTATCTTCTGAAAAGTAAAGAAAGGTCTGGAGTGGTGTAGTAATATCAATGCTATGGGAGTAATATGGACCTTCGGCATCCTCAAGCTTTTGTCCCTTGTTCACTGTAGGAAATACTATGGATGTATCATATCTTCCTTTCGTTCGCTATTGGATGAATTCTTGCATGATTCCAGAGCAGTTGGGCATGGTGAGTGATGAGAAGGTATGGTTAATCTATTGGCTCAGCTCTTTTATGAAAGTAATTCGTAAGATAACAACAAAACGAGGCTCACCTTGCGGCTCGCTGTTTCAGCCCTGCTAGACCCCTGAAACGGTATTTGAAGTTGCAATGAGGTCGATGCTTCTTTTGATGCTTCTTTCGATCCGTCATTACGAGTGCGTTTCATGTTATAAATTTCTCACTGATACATGATTTTGACTGGTGCGAAAAGTAAGTGAAACGAAATGTCGATTATTGGGGGGCAAAAGTGATCTACTAGAAGTCCATATCTCCTGAAAAATAAACAGAAGGGCTAGTATGGTTCAGCATTCAGTGTGATAGCAATAATGCGGGTCGTGGGCTTCCGAGTCGAGAGGTTAAATCGTTTAGGTGTCCTGAACTAGAGCCTCCAGGCTTCGCTCCGTGCACTCAAGCGGATGTATCTCCATCCTCGAATCACTCTCTGCTGGCTTGATTCTCACATATAGAAGCACAACATCACCATACATGACACATTGAGCGCAGTAGAAACCCGCTGTCACCAACGAAAGTTGAAGAGGAGACTTGCAGAAGAGTTCGTGCAGATAGTATTGTCGGTCACTAGACTTGCGAGATCAAAGCAGCAGGCAGCTACCTATCATTTCCGGGGCCATTAATCATTCCTGGATAATAGGAACTGGTCAACGTGGCTCGAAAAGTTGTATAAAAGTTAAATTAACTTCGACTGCAGGATGGTCGTGAACGAAGAGTATTTCCGGCCCACAGCTTGTTCAGGTATCTTCTATGTCAGATTACGCTCATACTTCAACAAAACTTTGCAAAACAGGATAGCAATCGAGTCTAGGTGTTAAGAGTCTTCAGATAATTCAGATCACTCGGAGGAGCTAACGATCCAAGCCACCTAAGCTCAGGAACGAGTCTCCACCGCAGCTTTGTATTTGTTAATGTCGACAAGGACTTGGAGAGGAGGCGAATATAGCAATAGAGCAGTCATTCCAAGCAAGGTAATGAGCTGTTGGTAAAGCCGGTCGGTTCAAGAGTCTCCGTGCGGCGCGCGATTATATGTTCAATAATATTCACGTGCCATGCAGGTGCGTGATTAGTGTATTTTGTTGTATTTGGACGACGCGTTGACTGCGCGTCTGTGGCCGTAGCCTAGTTCGAGTGTAACGCATCTGAGTGGGCGATATTTTGTATATCTGTTTTTTGAGGAAAAAAATCGAGAGACACAGGTGCCGAAGACAACATCTCAGCTTATGAAAATAGTTGGGCTAAAAATCCTGCTAAACTTCAGAAAAGCAAGTATTTATAGTAGTAACCACACCCCGTATATTATGGAATGTGTACCACGCAAACAGGTTTCCATCTTGGAATGCGTGATATTAAGTTATACACCGTAGAAGAGGATGTTTCATGACTCACGATCATCAGCTTCCGTAAGTTCCAATCTTTGAGCACGGTGAAATTGAAGCACTTTCTGTACAATTTCTGGAAGTAACAGTGCAATCTCCTCCTCTTCACCTCCATAAAATGTAGCCTCATTAAATTAATGTGTGAGAATTGCGAGGCTGCAAGAAAATTTCCAAACGACTCCAATGATCCGGACACCACTTCCCATAGTCACGAAAGCTACAGAACCTCACAGTAATCGTCTCAACGCGCCGAGATGAAGGTGCTCCATGTAGAACAAGCAGTAACCATGGGACAACGCTGTCGGGGGAATAGTTGTAGTCCAAATTGAAGCAAATGTATATAAGATACGTAGCCTGCCGGGGAAGCTCACTAAGATTGATCAAATCTACGGCCGATGTACTGGCGACATTTCCTATTGGTTGAAAAAAAGCTAAAAAAGACATGAATGAAACAAAAGCGTGAATACATCACCACAAGACACGTACAAGAGTCTAAGAAATAACGAGTAAGTTGCAAATATTCAATCGAACTAGAGCATGCTCGGATGATTTTCGTAAAGTTAGGCTGCTCTACTTCGAAGTTCATTCCGAGGAGTGTTAACTTTCGAGTATTCGTAATATCTACGCCGCGATGTGGATCTAAGAGCCATTTAGTGACCGATGGCAGATGGGAGTTGTCACTCTGATTATAGACGCGAAGAGTGTTAAGTTATACCCGAGGTCGGGACTTTATCAAGTCAGGACCGTCAAAAGACGAGACTTTGCAGTCAATGGTGATATTCTACAACGTGAGATGCTTCAATGCTAGACAATCTATGCTTCAATGCTAGACAATCTATGCTTCGAAAGAATCAGATTGGAATGTTGTAAATTCAACCCAGTTTGATATTGACGAGTGAATGAATTTGTAGACAAGAGGCTAGGGAGGAATGTAGCTCGATAAGCAACTATGACCACTGTGCTCCAACAATGTGATAGTCAAAATAGAACTCCTGCAAGTTTCCGGAAGATGTAAGCGAGAGCAAAAACCCGGGAAATTCTATCGCTTCATATCCACTCTATTGCATCTAAAGTGTCCTGAAATTGGGATTCGATTGATATTTTCTTGACATACTTTAAGACGTGAGGCAGTTGAAGTGAGACCTTGTGAACAAGCTTGTGGGAACAGCTGAAGATGGTGGAGAAGAGATGACTGTGGCTGGCATTGACGAATCTACGGCAGACGGGGGAACATGCTTTAAGTGCTTTCGGATCATCCCAAAGGAAATCCAGGATATAGCGAATGATTTCCTGCGGAACTTCAGTCTGAATGATCTCCGTGGCTGACACACGGAGCTGAAGTATGAGAGGTGAAGAGAAGGGAACAGTCTTAGAGAAGTGGTGGAATCACGAGTCAAGATGGGCGGTGATATCTATAACAACACTTTATGCCGCCGACTTGCGGCAAATCCGCCTCCTTAGCGAAAGTGAATCATGACTCATATTTACTTTGCCTGGCAGCCAAGCGCAAAGCCTTCAAGTACTCCAGAGCAAATGTGCAGATGCTCTGTAGAGTTGACATCTTACTATACCTGGGTGATTGCTTTCCGTCTTAGGTAAAAGGCTATCCCAGAGTCCCCAACCGCGAGTTGTATCATGAATGTAAATTATACGAGAAATAATAAGTACAGCAAATGTCCATAGAATGTGATACCCAATTGCAATTAAATAATTACTACATACTCATTGGTCTGAATACGGTCTATCGTACGCACCCAGTTGACCCGTGGTATCGACCTTCGTCTTAACAGGGGCATAATATGGGCTAACCGACCTAAGACCGCTTGTATCTTTGGATGACGCCCCTCTCCTTATATACATCAGGATGCTCAGAATCACCAAGGCCAGCAAAATGAGCATGTTGCCCGCGAGCAAACCGATAATTACCGGCCCATACTTCGTGATCCACGAGTCGTTGCTACTGTTCTCGTCCGCGTCAGCAGCCAGGTTGACGGCGCTCTTCCCAGTGCTATTTGAAATGCCTGAAGCAGTTTTCTTCGCCAGGTCCTGGAACGCAGCAAAGGTATTGGCGCCCGACTCGACTGCGTTGATGGAGAAGACCATTCCAGCAGCACAGTGGCCAGTCTGACCACAGTATCCCCAGATGGGTTTGGTCTGTAAATTACACGTTAGATTTTGTGGACAATAGCATCTTAGACACATACGTCGTTAACTGTGATTTGGAATGTAGGGAAGTCGGTAGTATTGGAAGCAACAGGACGGCTATGCGAAGAAACAATATCAGCGTCTGGTATGGATAATAAAACAATGGATGCGTACAATCCAGATTTGAAGCCAACGGTACCAGTGCTTTCTTGGAGAGACTCGCAAGGGTTGGCGAAGTTAGATTGTGTGACGGTGTGGTTCTTGGGATAGAAGATGAAGGTCACGGTGTCGCCAGGGGCGGCAGTGATGTTGGCGGGACTGTATAATAACTTTCCGTCGGCACCAACGGTGATCTTATGATCAACGGGGTGATACGCAGCGGCTTCCTCCAACAGTAGTAACTCCAACGCCTGGGCAGGTGAGAGCTCAGGAGCCTCCGACGTAACCCACTTCTGTTGCTGCGAGGTATACTCCTGGACAGCATTCTGATAGTTTGTCTTTGAGATCATCTGGATGTACGCGTCGGTTGTTTTGTTGGATTGGAGATAGTTCCCATAGTTGTAACTATACGAAGAAAGTCAGAATATGCGTGAAAGTGGACTTGGAAGAGAATACGAACGTGCTGTAGACATTGCGGAGGAACGCGTCGCCTAGTTGCCACATTTCTCCTTCGCCGTGGAATGCAGATCTGCATATCGTTGTATTGACTCCTAGCAAAACTTTAACTTCAGGGTAAATGAGATCCAACGGGTGAATAGGGAAATTTTGGCCGCTATTGGAATTAAATCGGGAATGACGATGAGTAAAAAATAGGAATAGAATATCTTCGGCACTTACGCAAACACGAATTCGACATCCAAAGTAGTATTGCAAGGAACGATCCATTCGGTAGTTCCGGTGTAGGAATAGTTATGCTTCACTGCACCGGGAATAAGAGAGAATATTCCAGCCAGAACTTCGTCAGGAAGAATGGTGAACAAGTTTCCGGTATCGACAACTGCAACACCCTTCCCTGTAGGAACAGTAATATCCAGCTCAGGAATGGAAACGGAAGGGATGTTAATGTTTTTCCCGTTGACAGTTATGCCGTCCGCGTACGTATGCCATAGAGGCACCTCGGAAATTATGTTGAGCTTTGGTGCTTGAGCGGCGGCCGAGTAAATGCTAGCATATTCACCGATTGTGAATGAACTGCCAGCGGCGTTGTCTCCGCGAGAAATATCGAGGCCGATAAAAGGAGTGACGTTGGAGTGCGTTTGATAGATATTCTGGAGGACTGGGCTGCCCCAAGTTGCGCTGGGGCCGTATTTATCCTGAAGCGTAGAGACGACCGAAGACGAAGCGTATGAAGGAAGAGCAAGACCTAGGATACCGTAGATCCCGTACTCTGCGAGACGTCCGATGTTGACCTCGGTTATCTTGCATGCCAGGTTAGTTTCATGAAATTTAATTCATTGTACGATCCGCTCACCTCCTCGACGTATACGAAAGCTGTAATAGTTTCAAACCTTTTAGCATCAATGATAGCATCAAATGTATGGGATAAAAATACCTTGCTGCTTGATACTGTACGTTCCCCACTCTACATCTCCCACTCCGATTGTACCGGAAAGATTGTAGGGTCCTGACTCAGGACCGATGGTAAGAGATGTCGAGTTGTAATTTCCAAGACCTCCCGGAGGAGAAACCCTTTATAATAAATTAGTAAAAGGAAGAATATCAAGGACAGCAGCAGTACTCACCAGAGATCAGTACTCCCAGTATCCAGTAAAACGCGAATCGCTGGAAGATAAATCAGTACGCCGCGCAATGAAATACTAAAAATGAAGAAGCATTGAACACACATATTCCATTGATAGTAATATTAGTGGTGTACTACCAAATTTATCAGGTAAGTAGAAGATAAATCGAGTTGTAGTACTCACTCTCTGGTTATGGACGTTCTCGATTAACTGCCCCGCAATCCCATCAGCTCTGGCCTCCAGCACCTCCAAGGCACCGATTACTGACCGCGCCTCGAAGGGAACCTTGGCGCTATAAGATACTCCTGCATTGCTGAGGAACAGGAAGAAGAAAGATAGAAGAGAAAAAAAGCTTTGAATGGCCATTCGTAAACGTGAATGGCTCTAGCAGCCAAATGAGCGTAGAGAAGGAGGAAAAAAGTGATGCGGAAAAGAGCGCCTGGGTCGGTATTTATAGGAGAGACATGAAATGCCAGTCCAAGCCATTGAATGCAGGGCTCTTTGTGGCTTGCCGATGTGCCCTTGACATGGCCTTCGGTGCGCCCGGGGCAATGCTTGAGCGCTGGCGCATATTTTTTGATACAAATGATGTGTTGTATCAGCCACACATTAGTCTCACAGGGCCAAGAAATATATCATGATGTGGCTAATGATCTCGGGACTTGAGTTTGTAATTTTTTAGTTCTGTATGAGCGCGTTCCAGGAAACAGAAAAATGCCTTACTGGCGTGTACCATCTGCAAGCACCCACCAGAGTACTCGCGCTACTCTCGATAGTGGGCACAAGCACTATTGCACTATTGAGCACAGCCATCATCGAAGAAGACTCATCGCCGACGGGATGCCTCGGGGAGCTGAAGATAGAGACCAAAAGCAAAAAAAACGCTGAATCAGTCGGGCACATCGGCGGCCAAAATCAACAGGCATCAACACATTCACGTGACTGTAAGGGTCACCGCAATTCGGACAGAATTTCCGACAAGGATCCACCATCATCCGAGGTCGATCTCACTTTCTTGTGCACTTCCATTGGGCTACAGAATGCCGTTGGTGTATTCATACTTTTCGAATCTTATCTGAAGTATCTCCTATGACATGGTCGTTTCCGACATGAAGTCGCTTAGCCTAAAAATACACATGCTACGTCATGTTCGTGGTCCTGATATATTTCCATCGCTCTCGTTTTGCCCAACACTCACTCTTTTCCCATCAGCATGGCTTCTAAAGCCACATTCAGCGAGAGGTACCTCGACCTCGAACGCTGGCACTATCGATTGCACCCATCAGTCATGAAGGAACGCGCGCGCAATGCCCTTCCACACGCCCTGGGCACATTCTTCCACCCGACACACGTTCTGCTCACTCGGGAGGATGGGGAGGAACAGTTGTGGAGGTCGAGAGACCATAGAAAGCATAGGCATGTTACGGTTTCGCCTGTGAGCAAGTTGAAGAGGAAAGGCGACATACTATGGGATCGGCTGATGAACTTGCGAAGGATAGAGTATTGGAATGTCAGCTGGTGGGTAGCTATCGTACGTCTCTGACACTCGCTTTCTCATATAAATGCACTAATGATATTGTTTCAACAGGCATTCACGCTAGGAAGTATAGTCTGGACCGTGAATGGCTTTGCCGCCTTCCTTCCCTTTTGCAACTCTCATTTCAAGACTGCACCAATCAGCACTGGGTGGACGGCCTTTCTCGGTGCTACCATCTTCGAGATTGGCTCCGTTTTCGGGATGTGGGAAGCGTGGAACCGCGAGGATACAGCGTCCTTTGGGTGGAACGTCGCACGTGCTCTGACACCCAGTGTGACGCCGAGTCGTGATGCAAGCAATGGTAGAGAGAAGGACGAGGACGGTTCCTATGAGGCAAAGAAATGGGTGTGGTTCTCCACGAACCCCATGTATTTTCACGAATTTGGGTTCCTGGCCGCGTTCTTTCAGTTGTGCGGAGCGAGTGTCTTCTGGATAAGCGGGTGCGCATGCGATGGTTATTTCTCCAGGAGACCTTGTGCTGACGCTGCTGATAGATTTACAGCCATCCCAAAGATCCAGGATGCCATTTCGGACAAGACTGGGGTATTAGACGGGGTTTTCTGGGTTCCACAAATGGTCGGTGGCTGTGGTTTCGTAATCAGCTCGTGAGTGAGAGGAATCCGTTTTCAGACCCAGTCACTTACATGCTCGCTATTCCAGCACGTTCATCATGCTGGAGGTCCAGGACAAGTGGTGGAAACCCACCCCGCTATCCTTAGGCTGGCACGTTGGACGTGAGTTTCCCGTTGGGCTTTTCTTCCTCGTGGATAGCATTCTCATCAGGGTCTAGTGTGGAACTTCATTGGCGGTGTTGGCTTCGCGCTCTGTGGTGCACTTGGTCCTGCGTCAACGAACAGCGGCGCGCAATACGAGAGCTCCCTGGCGACGTTCTGGGGAAGTTGGGCTTTCCTCATCGGCAGTGTGATCCAGTGGTATGAAAGTGTCAACAGTGTTTGATGCGCTGGGCTTTAGGTATAGTTTTTGGATATATACCCACTCGAATAATGGACAATTCGAGTAAACTGCCTTCGGGGCGTAAGCAACGTGCGACAAGCCATGGCGTGCTCACTATCACTATTCACGGTGTTCATCGTGGAGCATGATGAGCACCGTGGTCCATCAGCGGCAGCGGCTGTAAGCTTGTAATGGATGTCGAGTTTATCCAGTCTATTTATGTAGATCGATACATTGTGCGATAGCGGAAGATGATTTCCCGGGCTATTTATATGCTCGAGCCCCGGACGCCCTAAGGTCACAGGTGCTGCGTGCAGTGCGGGGAGGGATTTCCAATTAGATAGACGGCTCTGCTTGGCCAACTCGCCAGCAATGTCGAGTTCCATAACGTTGAGAGCATAATTATTGGAGCCCATAATCCAGCCAAGATGCGGGAGGAGCTCGAGTCGACAATTTAGCGAATTCACGTGTGACAGGGTTACGAACGTGGTAATTTAAAGCGGACAGAAGGGGCAACTGCCACTATAACCAACGCCGAGCTGAAGTGGCTGAGCGCTGTCGAGTAGCCCTTAGCGACCCTCATCCTCATTCTCCTCGCCTCCAGGACCCCTTTGTTCATTTCATACTACTACTACGCTTCTACCTAATTCTTTCTTCTTTCCAGCCCTATCTGACGCCCACCATGAACAAGAACGACCCCTCTACAGCTGCCACCACTGCTGCGACGGAAGACGATTCCTCTGCTCCGCCTATTTCGGTCCTGGATTCAGGAGACACGGGCGAGGGGGGGAAGTTGAAGATGATCGTCCAGTTGGTCAAGAAGTGCCTAGGCGTGAAGGACATCGCTTCTATGTGCGTACCTATTGCTTTGTCCTCGGTCCGAACGAGATGACGAACACATACACATCGATAACAGGAGGCTTTCGTTACCGGCTTCCCTTCTAGAACCAATACCTAACCTGGAGTACTGGCACTATTTAGACAGGCCTGACCTATTCGCTGCGTGAGTATTGCCACCTGTTATGTAGTCGTGATTCCTTGCTGACTGCATCGCTCTTGACCACAGCATCAATGATTCTGCAGACCCATTCGAGCGGATGCTCGCTGTCACCAGATTTACGTTCACTAAGGATCTTAAGTTCATCGTACGTGCTTTTTGTTAGGTGTACTATTGGCATAGCACTGATTATCATTTCAGCACGGGAAAGTCTGCAAGCCGTACAACTCTGTGCTCGGGGAGCACTTCCGTGCTCATTGGGACGTAGTCCCTGTCGCATATCCTGATGAAGGTGCCCAACCACCAACCCCACAAACGTTCACCATGCCTTCAAAGGTGCCCAATGTCGTCGAAACCACACTTGCTTCCGAAACTGCCAGCATTAGAAGCGGCAAGAGCACGAAGAGCACACGCAGTGGGATGAGCTTCACCTCACGCCCGGGCAAGAGCCCATCCACCGCTGCCACGTCAGTGGAATCTAACGTCGCTGCCCGTATGTCCAAACTGAGCCTCACCAACGGGAGGACCAGTGGCTCAAGCGACGACTCGGCCGACGAGCAGCCCCGACTGCGCGTCGTCTTCGTCACCGAGCAGGTGTCGCACCACCCGCCGGTGTCGGCGTACTACGCTCTGTGTCCGACTCGCCACGTCGAGCTGCTGGGCATTGATCAGATATCGGCTAAGGTGTCTGGTACGACACTCCGCGTGTCACCTGGGGAACTCAACCAGGGTATCTTTGTGAACCTCACTGGCGGGCTTGGCGAGGGCGAGCGGTATCAGATCACGCATCCTGCGGCGAATGTGAACGGGATTCTGAGGGGAAGCTTCTACGTAACGATGTCCGAGTCGACGATCATTACGTGTACGGGCGGCAGAGCGGGGCATAAGAAGTTCAGGACGATCATTGAATACAAGGAAGAGGTGCGTCGTGTTAATGGCTTCAAGTAGCATTGGTGGCTAAGCATGTGTATCCCCTGCAGTCCTGGCTCGGAAGAGCGCACTTCCTCATCGAAGGTGTCATCCACACCGTCCACGAGGGCGAGACGCAACATGAGGAGTGGACAAAAGTCAAGCACGTCCCGCACAACCGCGTCGTCGCGGTCTTCGATGGCTCCTGGAGGGGACAGATCCGCTGGCGGCGCGTCGGCGCCGGCTCCTACCCCACCGTCACCTCCTCTTCCGCGTCCTCGCCTAACCCCTCTCACGTACAGCTCCCGACGCCCACCATCCCTGCCGCCGCCGAGTCCAAAGCGGACGTGTCGTCTCCAGGGCCCGGCGAGTACTCGCCCCTCATCGACCTGACGACGCTGCAGGTCATACCGAAGGCGGTGCGGCCGCTGGAGAAGCAGCTCCCGCACGAGAGCCGGAAGCTGTGGGAGACTGTGACGGACAATTTGCTGAACAAAGAGTTCTCGGAGGCAACGAAGGAGAAGGTCGCGATTGAGCAGAGGCAAAGAGATGCGGCGGCGGAGAGGAAGCGGAAAGGTGTTGAGTGAGTTTTTTCTGTCTTTTTCGTCTTTCGAGAACTTCAGAGGGCTGACGGTGGGGGATTTTATAGGTTCATTCCCCGTTACTTTGATAAGGATATCTCTAGGGGATACCCCATCCTTACAGACGAGGGGCGGAAGGCCGTAGAGGAGGAGTTAGAGGAGGATTCTGGCTACTGTATAGAGGGCATCGTGGAGGGGCAGAAGCTGGCTGCCCAGTGACGTCATTTTCTCTTTATCTTCATGCATGTTTCTGTTATGTATCTCGGCCTGATTTCCATGTACTATTTGTTTACAGGCTGCACAAGCACTTT
This sequence comes from Nidularia pulvinata, assembly GCA_036937195.1. Taxonomy (NCBI): domain Eukaryota; kingdom Fungi; phylum Basidiomycota; class Agaricomycetes; order Agaricales; family Nidulariaceae; genus Nidularia; species Nidularia pulvinata. The sequence goes on from JASFDH010000720.1 coordinate 18,786, forward strand.
TACGAATCATGATTATCTATGACGCGCAGTAATAGGATACCGGCAAATATGTACTAAAGACCGCACTGCAGCTTGAGCCCATGGCGTGCAAGCTATGTATATACTGCTTATGTAAGTTGGAAAGTCTGGATCAATCGTTTGTTTGTGGCGAATGCCCCAGCCAAGCAGACTGTAGTATCAAATTCACAGGTCACTGCATCGCAACCAAATTCCAACCGTCCACCGAAAGCATCTCTGAGAGTCAGGCTCTCTTTCAATACTCCTTACGTCTAATATATTAATTTTGCTCATAATGACCTTACAGAATATTTATCAGCCATCTCGTACACCTTAAAATACCTCTCAATTGCTATGAAAGCTGTTCATCCGAAAAGTTTCTATTTTATTCCTAGAGGCATCTTGGTATTCTACGAAGAGGGATTTTTAAGTAAGTTCCTTTGCGTAACCCAAGTACGCAATTACTCGTCCACCTGCTCCTCCTGTGGTCGATTATATCTAGGGCACGTTGCACTCCAATAACAATTTCCTCCTGCGTAAAGCTCGAGAGCTTCGATGTACTTTTTCAAATCATCCGAAAGATTATCGCGGCTCTCAAGGGTAATACGAAGTCGCTTTGCTTTTTCTTCCTCTTCGATTATAATGCCTTTGAGGAGGAGCCGTGCCTGGTCCTGAGATAACGAGTATTGTCTCATTAAGAGAGGAACCGCGTTTCTGATCCTATCAGTTGATTGCAGCTTCTCCTTCCTCCACGAGAAATAGTCATTTGTGAGTGCTAAAACACCCCCTAAGGTCCATTCAAATTCCTGGACAGCCTTCGATTCCTCCTCAGTGAGGCGAATATCCATGGCCCAGCGAGTAAAATGAGAGCAAACGCTGCGAATTTTTCAGTGAGCCTCACTGATAATCCAATACACAAAAATACGAAATACGCACCGATAGCCTGCATTGGGGATCCTGTATGGCAAGTATTCTTCCAAGGTCTTGAAATCCTCTTCGCTGCTGTCATACTCTTTCAGATACCTGTCGAGGGTATCGAGCAAGGCTGGCGTATCAACTGGATCAAGTGCCAGCATTCCCTTCCTTGCGTCGCGGAGATATTGCTTTTTCACTCCGACTGTCTTTCCCGTATTTAGGTCGGAGTCGAACTCGGGGTGTAGTCCCTGGCGCAAGATCTCGTGTTCGTGTAAAGCCTCGGCGTGGGGCAATTCCTCAGTAACGTCTGCCATATATAGTATTAGCTTGCTTGCAATAGCAACACACGCAATATTTTATGTCTCACCATCGTCGATCCAGATCATCTCGACCACTTTGACGAAGTATTTGAGCTTCTCGAGATCGCATTCCCCATGA
>JASFDH010000721.1:0-20129 GCA_036937195.1 Nidularia pulvinata
AAAAGCAGTCTGAGGACAGGCTCGAGAAGAACGTCATCACGACCAGCCAACGCAATTTTCAACCCATCTCGATGAACCAATTCTTGGATTAACGAAAACGCCGTCGTGGGCGGTACATTCTAAGACAGAAGAAACATGAGCCTCAGTCCATGTTGAGGTCATCATTGTGCTTACCTTCCGTAGAACAGAATCCAGCGCAGCGGAGTACTTGAAACCTTTCAGGAGTCTGTCATACTCCTTCAACCTCTTCGACCGTCTACTTTCTACGCGAAGTTCGTCTGCCTCGCCCAGAGGCTTTAGCTGCATTTTCGACTTCACGAAGCCTTGCCCTATGCCGGAACCGAGGAAAGATTCGAATGCTCCAGTATGAAGAACTTCAGCAGCTGACATTTCGGCAGATTTGGGTTGTCGCCTTCGGATAGACAGTGTCCCGTCCGACATACCTCCAAGAATATGGGTCTCATCTGGCTGTAAAGGCATTGGAATTCAGATAATCTTGACCGAAGAAAGAAGCCTGACCGATATTGCAAGACATAGGATGGGAGCAGGATATCGCATCGTATGGACAACCTTATATGTGCTTACATCGTAAACCTTCACCATTTGGTCAAGGCTTCCTGTCAACAGTCGGCTAGCAGAAGAATTGAATGCGAGCGCGGTGACCGTTTTCTGGTGATTCGATAATGCCCGAATGCACCGGCCCCCAGCTACAAGATCCCATACCCGTAATATGGGTCCTGCACTCGAAACAGCCACCGTCCCCGAAGGAAACATCAATGCCTGCTCAACAGGTACATTGCCTGAGGTTTCGCCACCGCCACTTCCCCCCATTACCATTTCACACTGGCCAGTTCTTGAATCGAATATTCGAAGAGTGGAATCGTAAGAGCCGGTAAGAATCATGTTGGGGTTCGATGTGGAGACCTGTCCTGTACGGACGTAATCCGTATGGTCGGTGAACGTGGATATTACGGTTTGTGAAGGGACATCCCAGAGCTTTACAGTGGTATCGTCAGAGCAAGATAACACTTGTGTTGGTGTAAGCGCAGAAAATTTTGTGACATGGACGGGCTGTTTGTGGGAGTCGAAAGTACGAAGGATAGCACGAGAGTTAATGTCAAAAACCTGGTAATGCCCTTGTTAGCGATGAACTTGTATCCATGCATTGGTTTTGGACATGCTCACCTGCACCAAACCGCTATCGTCTCCGGCTACTACTAACTTGCCATCCTCGCGAATATGTCCACTTCTAGCAACGTCCTTGAATCGGGATATTGTTTTCGTGACTTTTTGAGTCCGAGGGGCATATATCTGTACTCTGGTAGCCGCCGTGACAGCGTATCTATGTGGTTTTGAGGGCGAAAAGTGCACAGAGGTAATGGGAGCGTATTCTTTCACGAAGACTGGGTGCTTGAACTGACGCCAGTGTCTAAATTCTGGTCCATGTTTCGATGAGGATGGGCGAGGGTAGGACTTAACGACAACGGGTTGGTAGTTCATGGTCTACCGCGCTGGTCGTCGAAGACAGCGTGCTGCTGTATGCAAGGTTGTTGCGTGTGTGGTTTGGACTTGCAACCGACTCTAAGCCCAAAATTTGGGTGCCGTAACAGGCAACTTCCTTTTCCGTCCGATCTCCACGTGAGTGGCGATAAGATCTGATCTGATCGATATTTCTAAAGTTTTCCCCCTGCATCTCTGTCTCTGTCTCTCTTTCTCATATCCTATCCCTTGTAAATTTTCTTCTCTCTCCACATCATGCTGCTTTACGAGGACATTATCTGTGGCGACGAGCTTTTCTCTGATGCCTTCCCGATGTACGTATCACCGCCATATTCATATTCTGCAAACAATGCTGAAGATCCAGCGCACATATTAGTAAGGTCGTCGACGACATTGTGTACGAAGTGGACTGCCAAATGATCGTGGTGAAGGAAGGAGATGTTGACATTGGTGTGTGGTTTTCTATTTAGCTGCTGATATGCGTTGATGAGTTCTGTATTAGGTGCCAACCCTTCTGCTGAGGAGCAAGAGGAGGCTTTGGAGAATGGCGCATCCCAGGTCAACAACGTCGCCCACTCCTTCCGCCTCCAGCCCACAACGTTCGACAAGAAGTCGTTCCTCACATATCTCAAGGCATGTATTCAACTCATGCAGCCATTTTCAGCTAACATTCTAGGTTCCAGGGGTACATGAAGGCTGTAAAGGAGAAGTTGCAGACAACCGACCCGGAGCGAGTCAGCGTGTTTGAGAAGGGTGCTGCTAGCTATGCTAAAAAGGTCGTCGCAAACTTCAAAGATTACGAATTTGTAAGATTTTGGCAGTCTTAGATGTAGCTCCCTACTAATATTACTTTCAGTATACTGGTGAATCAATGAGCACTGAGGGTATGGTTGCTCTCCTTAACTATCGTGTACGTCTTCGCTTTCTTCTTCTTGATTTATCTTATCTCCCTACTCCATCTCTACAGGAGGATGGTGTCACCCGTACGTTGTATGTCTTGCCCTTCGTTTTTTTTGCGCTGATCGTTTACAATTGCAGCCTACTTCACGTTCTGGAAGGATGGCACAAAACAAGTCAAACTTTAATTTTTTAATGCTATTCGCCTTCTTATATCATTACAATGTGGATCATCTGTGCGATGTAAATTGCTTAGTCGTCTGTCAAAGGAAATGTGGATGCTCAGCTGTATACTTTAATGCTAAGTTAATCCGCAACTGCATATTTGTTTCGAACGATGCAAACAAGTCCTCTTCCAACTCTACGGTTAAGGCATCTCAAGTCTATGGTGGAGGCACCTAGCAGGTCATGGCCACTACCGTGTGTCGTGACCTTCAATTTGTTCAATACTGTATTGTGAACGTAATTTAGGGTCAGAATCATGGCTCGTTCGCTCTGCTCGTTTCTTTAGACTGGAGGTCAGCGTCAAGCTTCAAGTGCTCCCTACACTGACAGCACTCACGATCATTCAGCTACTTATTTGTGGTCAATCACTGAATTCAGACTCAGATGAGTGACAGTCAGACGCGTCTCTAAAGACATCACGTGCACTTGTCAGCGCGACCTTCAACTAATCCCAACTTGAACGCGTCCACGTTCTTTACCTTGTCAACTCCACCGCATGTCCAATCTAACGGTCTCCCTCGAGTCCCTTGTATCCTCACTTGTTTCAGCCGCAAGGGATGACGATCGTCTCAGAAACGAGCTCCTTGCTCACTGCCATGAAATCTTGAGCAGGTATGCGGTAATCTTTATAACGTCTAGCTTTGTGTTCTCAGTTTCGGTCGTATTATCAGCCATATTGGGCATCAACACGAATCAAATCTTAGCCAACTTTCAGATGCAGTGAGGCGACGCCGTATGTACATGCCCATACTTTCGTATAGATACTAATGCACACAACGACAGTACTTCAGGCATCACCAGGCGGAGCAACAGCATTGAAGTTCACAAATCTTCTCTCGCGTCTACTTGATCAGGTGAAGCGCAAATTTCACAATGACAATTGATGCCCTATATTAATGACCGACGAATTGCTTAAAGCCCGTGTTATCGAAAAAACAAGAATCGATTCTATTCCTGGAGTCTCTAGGGTCTGCAAGTGGATCACGTTCGACACCAACGCTCCTACCCTCTTTGATTCCACCACCACCACCTCGCAGTCAGCCAAGTCCCAGCCAAGTGCAGTTTCCATCCAAGCATCGACCACGGAATGGCAAATCCAAAGCTGAGATCTTGAGTGAATATCGTGCAAGCAAAAGTAAATCTGTCTGCAGAATGTGCATTAAGTCTCTTTTATTCACTGTATATATTTTGACAGGTGCTTCCCATATTCCTGAGTCTCTTCTCCTGCGAGATACTCTTTATCTGCTTCAAGGAATATCTGGGAAGTATGTGCGGTTTTCGCTAGACGATGATGAAGATAATAAGATAATCTTCTTGGAAGATTCGGTGAGTTTTATCAATTTTATTCAAGATCGTCATTCATCGGTCTCTCCTAGAAATATCGAGTTCCAACGCCGACGAAGGCCCTTATCCACCAATTGTCAGAGCTTGGCTACCTCTACAACAGGGTCGAAACATTTGTGCGAGAACGTGAAGGGGCGAGTGGAGTTGGAATGATAGAGCAAAGCCTTTGTCATCATCTACAAGCCCAGTTGACGGAGTATTATCGACTAATCGCGGTACTTGAGACTCAGATGGCAGGAAAGCAAGAAGACGACCAGTGGGACTTTGACGCGCATGGCGATCGTCAAATCGACAAGGAAGAAAGGAGTGGGCTTTCCTTGCGAAGGCTAGATGTGTGGGTGAACGAATGGCGACTGCGGATGAGAATGATGAGTGTCTGTGTGGAGGGCGCGCGAGGTGGATTTCGCTCTCTTGACAAATTTTCTTCTATTTATTGGTTAACATCTATAGATGCTCATGGAGGCGCACTGGTCAATTTGATACATAGCTATACCGACAACGGTGACCCATTTGTAAGGAAATTTACCGATCAGCTTTTGGAAGAAGTAAGTATGTCTATACCAAAGGTCGCTTGGTACTGAATCCCATTAGGTGTCACGACCGTTCTTCGCTAGCCTCCATAAATGGCTCTTCTCCGGAGAACTTCACGATCCATTCTCTGAATTCTTTGTTTCCGTAGACTCAGGAATGGGACATATTCCATACGTTCATCCTTCGTCATTGTCAGGAGGAACAGGCCAACTTTCTGCTGACGGCGGGTTCAACGGGTTGATCGGAGAGACTGATGATTTCTTGACGGCGCGAGAAGGAGGACTCAAGCTTTGGGAAGCGAAATATCAATTCAGGAAGGATATGCTTCCCATGTTTGTCGGGGAATCTTTTGGTAAAAAGGTTTACGATTTCATTACTCATGCGTAACTCGTGCTCATTAGTATGTCCAGATATTCTCAACAGGGAAGAGTTTAAACTTCATCCGATACAGCTGTCATGATAGTGACTGGGTAGCTACGCGGGAAAAGATGAGCAATACGGGCGGAAGTGAGTCTTAATCCGTTCTACACTGGGTTTTATTGCTCATACTCTTAATATTCACTAGTATTACAGTATAATGACATCGCAGGCCTAGAACGATCTATTGATACGGCATATCGAATAGCCAGCCATCGTCTATTCGAAGTGTTTCTCGATAAATTCAAGCTACTGGATCATCTTTCTGCTCTGAAGAGCTATCTAATGCTTGGTCATGGTGACTTTGCGGATCAGTTAATGGACACACTAGGGTCTGCACATCTTCTGTATGCTACGTTGAACCATCATCGCCTAATTCCCTCACAGACCCAGCCTAACCAAGCCTGCCAACACACTATACCGTCACAATCTTACGGCAACACTGGAGACTGCCATTCGGTCCTCCAATGCTCAAAATGATCCCTCCGATGTTCTACGTCGGCTTGATGCTCGCATGCTTGAGTATTCACACGGCGAAATAGGATGGGATGTTTTCATCCTTGAGTATAAAGTCGATGCTCCTATCGATACAGTCCTGGATCCAGAGTCCATGGAACAATATCTCAAGATTTTCAAGCATCTATGGCAAATGAAACGGATTGAGATGGCCCTGAATAGAGGGTGGATGAGAATAACTGGCGGTGCGCGAACTTTCTTGCGTGTTCCAGGTGAGTTCTAGATCCCTAGATTCCACATTGAAGGTATATCATATCTAACTAAGAAGATCAGAACTCGAAAAAGAATGGCATAAGATACGCCTAGTCATGGCAGAGATGATTCACTTTATTCGCCAAATGCACGCTTATTGCCGACTGGAGGTCATCGAATGCTCATGGAAGACACTGATCGAGTTCTTGAACAAGAAGGAAGGCGATCTGGACGCGTTAATTGATGCTCATCGCTCGTATCTTGGTGAAGTGGTCAAAAAAATTCTTCTGATACATCCAAAACCTGGAAAAGAGGTACGGATACGCCATTCTGCGTGAGAACAGCTGACTGACCATGAATACAGGAAGCCGTATTGAACCAAGTTAACCAGATCTTCTCCACCATTCTTCAATTCCGAGAAGCAACGGTTCGTAATCTGCATTCATACTCAAAATCAAACTGACGAGCCTGTAGGATAATTTTTATAACCATTGTCTGTCGGAAGCGGCTCGCCGTGACAAGGAGCTGGATACTCAGAGGGTACGGGTTCTTCCTTTTTTCTTTTATTTATTCAGGCTAATGTTTTGTTGCTCAGGGTGTTCATACCGGTGCAACAACGGAAGAGCATCTCCGATCGCAAGACTTGCCAGCTCTGCTGTCCCGATTAAAGGAATACGGAACTTCTTTTTCTGACAAGGCTCAGACCATCGTGCAACACTTGCAGGCCCATCCCGACCTGGATTGCCGATTCTTAGGCATTAGACTGTCGTTTTCGGATTATTACAAGGCAAGGAAAGACCAACATAAGACATAATGGTAAGAATCCTACATTATCCTTGATCGGTTGTTTGCGATCGTACGTATGTACTTGCTACCCAGATACTCCTACGCTAGTAATTGATGTTACCCCTCCGTGGCGCACCATTATTTTTGTACTTACCGCTACATTATTATACCCAAATTTCCCTTAGGCAGCTATGTACATTATACACGGCTTCTAAAGTTCCAGGCATCATGTTGCTGAGTCTGATATTTTGTCTTAAGCATAACCCAGATAAAAGCAAGAAATAGGATATATTTTAGTACAGGTCGGAATAAGGATGCCGATACTCCATACAAGTGCTAGTATTAAAGCTCATCGTGATGGGCAGTTTCGTTTGACTCGCTGAGAGGCACCTGGGCATCTGCCTTAGGCAGCTCCAGAGAGTTCTTCGCGTGCTCCTGCAAGAAGGCATCCAAGCTCTCCAGTGACCGATCACCCTCGTAATCGATGAAAGAACGGCTACCGGCAGGCTTGAACTTCAAGGTGGGGAAGCCTTGAATACGGAAAGGAACCGAGGCAGGAAGGTCATTGTCTTGTGCTTCCATCTTCGCGCTGATAGTAATAGGGAGCATGAGCACTGAAAACTAATGAAACAAATATATAGGACATACATGACAACGCGGTCCTTGATGGGGGCGTACTTGTCACCGAGGGTATCCCAAGTGGGCTTGAGGCGCTTGCAGTGGCCGCACCATGAGGCGTAGAATTCAACGAAGACGTCCTTGTTGTCATCGAAGACAACATCGTCGAAGTTCTTGCCAACGAGGGTATAGACGCTCTCATCCTGAGTTTCGGGGATGGGCTGACTCTTAAGCTGAGGCTCGAGTTTGCCGGCAAGATATTGCTCGACCCATTCATCGGCAGACTCCGTAGTAACGTCCTTAGTCTGGTCGAAGGGGTACTTGAGTTGCTTCTCGAGGTTCTGCACGACAAAGGATGGCCATTTCACTTCCATGAGGTTGAGAGCTTTGGCATGGTCGCCGAATTTGATGGCATCAATCCACACAAAGTTCATCTTAGACTTGTGCTTCATGGCAACGGGGCGGATGGCAGCAATTTGAGCATCCTTGTCTTCGCTGGTGGGGTCGATGAAGAGATAAGCAAGGGGCTTAGTGCTCTGTGCGTAGATGGCGTAGTTCTCGCCGTTAACCTCGTCGAGGACGGGGACAGCAAGGGCCTTGATCCAATCCTCGAGGTCGGCGGATGTAGCGGAAGCAGGGGGATACGGGTATTCAGACTTGGGCTCGTCAAAGCTGCGGTAGACAACGATAGCTGGAGGGGTGACACCGGCAGCCTTGATAGCCTCCTCATCAGTAGAGAGACCAAAGAGGTAGTCGTCGCGGTGGGCTTCGGCAGTGTTGCTGAATTCGGCAGCGGGTGCGTCGGTGGATGAAGAGACGTATGCAACGACAACAATCTTGTCGGCTTTCTGGAATTCCTCGTGGTTTGTTGATGTAACTTCGGAGACAGCAGGGAGAGATTGTCTGACATGGTGGATTAGTCGACGTAGAAGCAATGCAGACCAATAGAACTGACTTTATCATGAAGCTGACAATACCATCAGCCTTCCGTGGGCCCGTGTAATCGGTGGGGGCGCCTTTTCTGTAGACCTTCAAGGTGCTAGCGGAGACATGTTAGTGAAGGTGGAAAGTAGGTTGGTCATGAAACGCACGGGTAGCCTTGGACGCCCTTTTCTTGGCAGAGGTCGGCTTCGTCAACGCAGTCCACCTTTGCGAGAGAGATGCCCTTCTCTTTGAGCGCAGTCGCTGCCTCCTCGTAATGAGGTGCCAGTGCTTTGCAATGTCCACACCTACAAACAGGTAAGCCAGAGGCGCCAGAGATGCAGCGAATGATACTTACCATGGGGCGAAGAACTCGACGAGCATAAGAGGCTCATCTGAGACGGCAGACTCGAAGGTGGAAGCAGTGAGGCTCAGGACATCAGAGGCAGCGTCGGCAACGACGAGGGCTGCCAGAGCAAGCAATGAAGCCGGCGCTGTAAGAGATGAGAAACGCATTGCGAGAAAGGATGGGAAGGAAACAGATTGGCAGTACAGTCGCGCTTATAAAGTGAATAATGAACTGACGTGTCACTTCTGTTTAGCCTACTTTTGGACTAGTTCGGCTCGGGTTCGGCTTACCATCTCTGGTGGTTCGCTGTCATCATCAGGTTTATACGCCCATCTACGCTGCTACATCATTCTTAATTACATACCATTTTGCTCCGTTTCACTGTTCTCCAAATGCCAATGCTGATGTAATTCAGTCGTTTTTTTGACAGCCTTTGTCATTCGGTGAGAGTCCATGTCTAGAGGATGAGCGCATCGCCCAACATGCGTTTACCCTATGATGTCAAGGCAGGCAGAACACGCTATGAGGACACGTCTACAGTTTGTCTACTACAGTGTTCCTAGATCAAAGTTACTTCCACGCTGTCTTCCGCTGGCGTACTGTTTCCCCGTGCTTCGAAATTCGCGAGGCGGAGGAAAGTCGGTCACCGGGAAAGTATGTGCCCCCGCATTGGGTGGAGGAGAGGGTACTGTGCGTACCGTGTCAGAATATGTTTTAAACAGTGCAGTCCTTGCCACGTACTTTTACGACGGGGAGCCGCAGGCCGCTCTGATACACCTGATTGAGTAGATGGATGCCTCGTCGGAGGAGCCTGAGCGGGTGGATGCCTCGTCGGAGGAGCTTGAGCAGATGGAGGCCTTCTCGCTGGAGGTGCTGGCGCTGGTGCACTCACAGAGGACGACTTTGCTCTCGGAGGCTCAGGGGGAGGCGCTAGGCTCGATGGTGTACGCGGTTGAGAATCTGGAGACGACGAACGAGAATCGGAAGATGGTGCCTCAGAGAGAGCGCGCACACGGGGAGGCGCGGCAGGCGCGATAGGCGGAGGTTTCCTGTTAGGGGGCGGAGGAGCTGCCCTCGCTGGAGAAGTCGGGGCCATACTTGACGGTCTCGGTGGAGGCGGTGGCGGAGCCTTTCCAACAACCGAAGGGGCAAGTCTGCTTGGAGAACTTAATGTATGAGGGCGGGGCGGGATCGCAGGGACAGCTCGTCCTGGTGCTTGGGTAGATTTCTGCGGAGATGCGCTTCGTGGAGGGACAGCAGGTGACATACGAGGCGGCGTAGCGGGAGATGGACGGGATGGGGGAGCAGGGGGGCTTGCACTACGCAATGGGGGTGGCGCTCGACGCGGCGGGGCCGGAGCATTGGTTGACGCCGATTCTGGCCTGGATGGAATACTAGGTGCAGGTCGTGGGGGAGGGGCTGGGGCATGTGCAAACGGCTTGGGAGCAGGAACTGCTCTTGCTGGAGGCTTCGGCGCAGCAGCTGGAGATGGGGATGCCCTTGAGGGTGGGGCCGGAGCTACTGGAGCAGGAGGAGGACGTGCTGGCGGCGCTGGAGAAGACGAAGCTGCGGGCCTGGGAACAGATGGAGGTTTCCCCAGCGCAGGCGGTTTCGCTATGAAAGAGTTATTGCTCAGAATGAATAGCTATGCATTGTACCACCCGAGAAACGCACCAAGATTGTTCTGTCCAGCAGGCTTCAGCTTCGGCATACCACCTGCGAACAAGCCTCCAAGCTGAGGAGGCCCTCCGCCCGCAGATATTGCTGAGCCTGAGGATGCCACGGAGGGCCCTCGTCCAGCGGTAATAGCCCCGCCTCCGCCTTTGGGAGTGTCAATTACGGGTGCACTGCGATCATGGGTTTCTGCTTTCTTGAGTCTCTTGCCAGCTTGGATTTGCTTGAGCAGGTCACTGGAAGCCATGGATGAAGGTGTCTACTAAGGTAAAAAGGTGTAAAGCTGCGCAGCCAGAGCTAAGGCCTATGCAAGTTGTTTGCGTCAGTGTACTAACGCTGACACTACGATCCCGACAGCGGTCATCGCAAGTCATTGTCCATAATTACAAGTCTTGTGCAAGTCATCTGCTCGCCTCCTATATCTACATAGCTCTGACACTGGCGCTGAACTGGTTCGTGAAATCAACTCATTAGCGACGTGGCAGTCGCCAACATTTAAACATGATCATGCAGATTCCAGCTGCCCCCTTAACGGATTAATCAGTGAGTTATATCGGTGAATGTCCCCGTACGAGTTACATAGATCCCGCGAGAAACCAGAAATGTAGTTTCCTGCCCACTACCAAGCCTATAATTGAATCTTGGATAGCAACACAAACGTACGTTACAGCGGTCTCATTTCCCCGCATACGATGATCCCTGAGTACTCTCCTAAGTCGTACACTTACTAGTCCATGAGATGGAACGTAAATATCAGTTAAACGGGCGCGTAAGGCGGCCTTCTGACATGCATCTGAAGATCTTGGCAACATGACTTACTCTGGTATGACAGCGCCCTCTGGTTGACCAGTATGCAAGCGTGTTGCGGATGGGCATAGCAGCACTGATTTCAGAGAGAAAACAACAGCAGCCGTCACAAAGCAAGTTCTGAAGACTCACAAGTTTGAACAAGCCGATGTCGATACTCGAAAAGTCCATTTCAAGTCCATATAAGCTCATCATCTAATCGTACAGTAGAAGCATACATACTAGAAGATCCCCGACGCTGTCATGACTCGACGGGACAGCCTCAGTATGGCTTGCGTCGGTTCTTCTTCAAATCCATTTCCAGCTTCTTCGCTTTTCTATGGCCAATCTCTACTGGTCTAATTGCGGTGTCGTCTGCTTTCTTCAACTTCACGGGACGGTTCCCAACATATTTACCTGAAAATGTTCTTAGTAAATATATATATATATATATAGTAGACTAATGCCGAGATGCTTACCATCCATTTCCTTCCAAGCTTTCAAGAAGTCCTCAGGGTCAGAAAAGGCGACAAACCCATACTTAGCCTAGAGAAAATATGGTGAGCATCCAGAAGACAAAGAAAATGATGCTGGACAAACCTTTTGACTCAACCTGTCCCTGATGACCCGTGCTTTCTGGAATGAGGTGTACTTGTTGAACGCATTTGAAAGAACATCGTCCGATACATCGTTGCTAAGATCACCCACGAACAAACGGAACCAGGCTATGCAAAGAACATTAGAATAGGAAAACGAAGGTATGGGATATTCACTCACAGGGATTCCACTCCAGGAGGGTCTGATCTTCCCAGACCTTTCCTCCTCCTTTACGGAGGACAGTTGTTCGTTTACCGCCTTTCGCCAACTTTCCACCAGCACCACCGCGCTTATCAATCATCGCGCCTGGGACGTACACGCTTTGCTGGGCAAGAATGCCGACGTCGTATTCGTATGCATTGGCTGGAACTGGGGCGCTGTGGGAAGACGATGATCCGGGGATGGGGAACGAAGGACCTTGATAGGGTTTATAGTACGGGTTAACATCGTAGCCGGATTGCTGCTGGCCATATTGCTGGTATGATTGGTTTGCGTAGGGATCCATGAGAAAGTCGAGGTGGTGGAGGTGATGGAACAAGTTCAAGGGGGCGAGGCGAGGCTGCTGCAAATGCCACTGCAAAGCAAGTGCAACGTAGAGTCATCGCCACAGTAACTCGTCTGTGACTGCGTGACGAATCCGTGTGAAAAATGACCCGATTGGGTGTTCACTTCCAGGGCAACTCAAGTTTAGGTGTCTGCTCATCGTCGCCCTCAACGCCCCCACCCTTCTCAAGGTACGTATCTATGTCTCTCTGCCTTTTGAATCGTCCCACAGCACTTCTATGTGCTATTCTACCAAATTCTGGAGGATTCGAGCCTTTGTAATGGATGGATGGAAAACCATTTCTCCGGATATCATCAACACAACCACCCAGACACTAACTTCTCGTTCCCTATCCCCTCTTCCAGATGCCGTTCGTCAAAAAGATTAAGTCCGATGCCTACTTCTCCCGGTTCCAGGTCAAGTACCGCAGACGCAGAGAAGGAAAGACTGATTGTGAGTTCGTTTGTCGTCGTGCAATTGCTACTGCTAATCCTATGGGTAGACTATGCCCGCAAGCGCCTTGTGACCCAGGCGAAGAACAAATAGTACGTCTCTTTTAGAGCACAAATGGCCGAGTCGAAACTTATTCTCCTGATATTACAGCAACGCCCCCAAGTACCGTCTCGTTGTCCGCTTCACCAACAAGGACATCATCGTGCAAATCGTCTATGCACGTCTCCAGGGCGACTTTGTTCTGACCTCTGCTCACTCAAGAGAGCTTCCTAGATACGGTATTGAGCACGGTCTCACTAACTGGTCCGCAGGTATGTATTTGCTTTAGATGGGAGTTTAATCGATTTTCATACGCTATGACACTTAGCCTATGCAACTGGTTTGCTTTGCGCGCGCCGTGCTCTTACCAAGCTCGGTCTTGCCGACAAATACGAGGGTGTGACGGAGCCCGATGGCACACTCGTCTTGACCGAGGCTATAGATGAGGATTCACCTAGACCTTTCAAGGCTTTCCTTGATGTTGGTCTTAAGCGTACATCGACGGGTTCTCGTGTCTTCGGTGCCATGAAGGGCGCAAGCGACGGCGGCATCTTCATTCCCCATTCAGAGAAGCGTTTCCCTGGTTTTGATCCTGAGACCAAGGAGCTCGACGCGGAAGTGCTGAAGAAGTACATCTACGGCGGACATGTTGCAGAGTACATGGAGAGTCTGGAGGAGGAAGATGACGAGCGGTGCGTGACTATAATAATTTCCTCCAGTATAATGCTCATCGTTTTCACAGCTTCAAGAAGCAGTTCGCCACCTACCTCGCTGACGGCATCGGCTCGGAGGATATGGAAGAAATCTACACCAATGCCCACACCGCCATCCGTGAGGACCCCACATTCAAGCCCACCGACAAGTCGAAGAACTGGAAATCGGAGTCCGTCAAGTACAAGGCGAAGAGGCTCACGCATGAGCAACGCCAAGAGCGCATTGCTGCCAAGATCGAGAAATTCAAGGCTGGCGGTGCGGACGAGGAGGAGGAGGATGACGACGAGTAGATGCTTTCATTCATGGTTCTCGTGTCATGTACCTCAAAAGCATCATTTCACATATGATGTACATATTATACTATGCACATGCTCTACGACACTCTGATACATCGCACTTCGAATACCCTCCATGACAGAAAAGTTAGGAGCTCAATACTCAGTGAGCGTCACTCCGTCATCATCCTAATCAAATCCATTGCAACAATTCATTGCAACAACTGCACAAGCAAGTCACTAATAAATGATTGATCCCTACCTCTTCAGTGCATTGAACTAGGCTTCGAATTGTTCCAAACCTCAGGCAAGTTGACGAGCCGCCTTTCTAATCGTCTCTTCGACCCATGAGAGCAGCGGTATAGCGGTGCCAACTTTTTGCGAAGAATATACCTGTAACTGTCCTTGCTTTCCGGTTTGTGCGTCGAGTCGAAAAGCAGAACAGTCAATGGAAAAATCACTGCCGTAAAAAATGCGAAAGTTTCTGATACTTCGGTAAGAGAATTGCTATTCCGCGGTAAATATGTGACAAAACTCACAAGACACATCCGTCCCATCTTCCGACACAGCGATTGAGGTCAATGAACCACGTTCCGCCCATGCTCGTACACAACTCCCGACCAAGTTCACAAATTCTCTGGAGAAGACATCGCTCCATCTCGTCCATCAACAATTGACATAGCTGCGGGACAGAGGAGACCGCGAGGGTTGCCTGGGATAAGTGCACAGTCAAAGACGATGGCGATAAAAATGATAATCGGACAGTGTGTCTGAAATTTCAGTAAGTTAGATGCTTCAAAAGACAGACGGGCATTCCAGATTATACCTGTGATCAATTCTGAGGATCGCTTCGCCGCCGACTACCTTGCTGACATTTTCGCTGAGCAATTTAACAATCTCTTGTCCTGTTTCGCCAACAGGATCAAAGCAAATGCTCGACGGTATTCCAGCTGCATCCAACGCTTGTGCCGCATTGTTCACTTCCGACGCAATCCGTTTACAAAATACCTGGTATTGTAAGAGGTCAATTATTGGCTGCAGGACAGGTAGTGGTGATGCTGTGGACCCTTTCTGTCCGGAAATCCCCGTAGCACCCAGTCGCTCTTTCTTCGCATGTGCATGCCTTTGGAGAAGCAAAATGCGAAGGCAGTTGTAGATTAGATCACATATTTCCTTCAGTGAATTCTCGTCTGACGTTTCAGGGATGGCTTCAGCATCGACCTAATTTCATGGAGAGTTAGTCAATATCATATCAATCAAATGAAGGACTCACGAGTTCAAATCTGAGCTCAACTGCTTGAGCAGCATCGATCACAATAAGCCTTTCCGACACACGAGCAGACACTGTTGGGAGACTTCCTGACTCTTTGACAAGGATAGAGAATATCTCCTGCTCCACTATTTCTTGCTGAGCAGATTTTAAAGCGCCGTCCAGACTCTTCTCGTCATGTATTATCACGGTATTGGTGGCGGGTGTACGAGCTCCAGATTCATTAGTGGTTGTTAGTGTAACACACAGTCGAGTCTTCTCGCGATATGGGAAGACGAGGTCGCGAGATTCTGTATTGTACGCTGCCATGTGTCCTAAGGCGCGACGTCGAAAAAATGGCGGTGCTGTTCAAAAGAACGTTAGATCCTCGGAAGACGAGAAGTCAAAGCAGTATGCGAACATTCTTCTAGGCCGTATGAGATGAGAAAATCTTTAGAAGTTTTATCGGCGCCTTTTCCAGTAGATGACCCAAAGGGAAGAGGAGCAGGAGTCAGGCCCCAGTTTGCTCTTCTGATTTTGAGCGCGTCTACCCAATATTTCTCGCCTTTTATCCTGCCTCGTTCCATACTTTCCGTGGCCGACTTAAATAAACTAGCTGCCTTTCTCAGAGCTTCGTCTTTACTGCCAATAGATAACTGCGCATTGAATGCCTGCACTGAAACAATTGGAGAAGGCTTTGTCACGAGAGTAGCAGAAAGTGGTGGAATAGGTAGTCCTGAATCTGGTATTTTCGATGGCTTCGACAGCAGAGAGACCAACAGGTCTCTTGCATGCGACATTTCGCCTAGTGCAACGCTGTGAAAGAATCAGCCTAGTATGGTGCGCCACGTATGCATTCCACTAACAATAACTGGGGTATTATTTCCGTTCGCATTTTATAAAGCTCTTCTGTGGTCATAGATTTCGCAGAGTCTTCGGTTGCAGCTTCAAGCTCTGTAACATCTTGCATCTCGTCTGATAGCTGCACAGCGCCTGGGACGTCAAGAGAGTCCCCTTCTCCCTGGAGGGGTATTCTTCGTTCAAAAAAGTCCACTCCTCGCTCGACGAATATTCTGCGCAAGTTCTCCCCAAGCCTAACGGATGCAGTCTCCTTCCTGGAAAATTATATCAGATGTGAGACACGAAGAAACGCGAACAACGCACGTCTCGTAGGTGTGTTCACCATCGGGCGTTATGTCCAATAGGACAGGAATGGAGTTTCCGTTGTCATCCTTGTATGGCCTTTCGAGAGAAAGCTTTAATTTTTTCCAAGGAGGCTCTTCCATAGATGCTTCAGTACAGAGAATTTGTGGAGATAGACAAGAGAAACTTCAAGCAAGGCTTCAAGCGCGAAGACTTGGTTAGCGACTTACAATTCACCTGACTCGTTGCCGAAATAAGCAGATTGCAAATGGCGCAATCATCAATGGCCCTCAACATTTTTAGTTACCGGGAAGGACGCCGAGCTATACAGAAGCTTGACCCTGCTTGACCTTACCTACTCTGACTCAACTCTTGATATCTCGTTGGACTTGCGTCCTCTCTTCTCTGTACATATTTTATTTTATTCCTTTTGTCTATGTTGATGGTTAAGACCGCCGATCATACCTCGCCGCCCGCCACTTCCATTTCATCCGGAAAACGGAAAAAGCTAGAGGATGAAGTCGCGAACGGGATGTCCTCCAAGAAGCAGCGTACTAGAGTGAGGTAGGTCCCGCACATTGTACCTCTTTGGTGTCTGTCTAACTGCGCTCAGCTTCTCTTGCGGGGAATGTCACCGTCGAAAACAGAAGGTCTGTCTCTACTATGGACTTTTGACAGTGGCGAATTAACACACCTATTCTAGTGTGATCGACAAGTGCCTTGTTCTCATGTTCGCAGTCTTTCCCTTTCTTCCTTGCTTTCTTTTTTGACTCGTTGCCATCAAGTGTGTAGCGCGCAAAGTCCCCGAACTATGCAAGGCTTATACCCCAGGGAAGGCAGAGCAAGACCTCAACGCTCGCATATCAAGGCTGGAGCAAATCATTGAGATGGCGCTTCCGCAGTTCTGCACTCCAGGAACACCTGGTTCTTCAATAGTGGACGGACATCAATTGAATGAACGCAGACGCTCACCATACGATGAAGATGACAACCGTTCTCAGACCGAGGAACAAGACCCAAGCGGAGGTACATTCCAGAGCGGCAAATGGTACGGTAACAGTGCTTCCGGAAGTGTAGCTCCCGGTTCAGTCCTTGAGCAGGTGTGCAGTGTTAAATTTTCTAGCTGGACCTAGTCTGATGGTCTTGTAGCTTCAAAACGTGGTGGTTTCTGGAGACCAAGATTCTCCTCATGGAATAGCTGTCGAGAGTCGTAATTTCCGCCTTGCTTCTCCCCGCCCCGCATTATCTTCTTCCACCAATGGACTGAAATCTGCTGTGGAGGCTGTTGTAGAGGATCTTGAACCGTCAGCAGCAGACAACCTCAAATCGCTCGTTCAAGAATGTGGGGTCTCGCCTCATAAAATATCTGAACTTCTTCAGGAATTGCCGCCAGTCAGAGTATCCGACGTCTTGGTTGATTATTATTTCAGCTCCATGTATGTATACTCTATGCATAATGCAGAGCGAGTGGCTTATTGTTCCGATGTTTACCTTGCAGAAACTGGACCCGTTATCCTGTTTCTGAGCGAGATTTCCGTTCCGCCTACACATCCGTCTGTGCTCACGGACGTGATGGCATTGGGGCTACAAACCCACACGATGTCCGCTTTCTTCCACTTTTGTTCGTTGTGTTGGCTATTTCGGTACGATTAGCGCCTGAGCATATTGGTGGAGATGCTCGTACTCGAAGAGTAACCTCCTTGCGCTACTATTGGTCTTGTAAGGCTTTCGCACGTCGTTGTTCATATGGTGTGCTCACTTGGTATTACTAGCTCGCAGATCATTGCTCATTGCTGCCGCCATCCAACCTGACTCGCTTGACATTGTTTTAACTCGTCTTCTGGTGCGATTGAGGTCTATATATTAAAAAGTCTATTCTAAGCAATCTGCAGAGCGCTCGTTTTCTCACCTTTGATCGACGTATTACCGAGTGCTGGAGTCAGCTGGGAGCTGCTGTTCGTACTGCACAAGCACTTGGTCTTCATCGAGATGGCTCTACTATGGTAAGTTATAATTCTTCGTTATATCATTTTTCTTATTTATCAAATCAATGTTAGCGTATGGAATCATCTGAAGTCGAATACCGTCGAAGGATCTGGTAATTGTTATTCTGAGCTATCGTTGCTGAGACTGTACTAACCTTTCTACAGGTCTTACTTGTATCATGCCGACCGATCTTATGCTTTGGTTCTCGGAAGACCAAACTCAATACAAGATGACTATACTTCCACTAAGCCTCCTTCAAATATAGACGACGACTCTTCAGCTCCAGTTAACAGTGATCCTCAACCTCTTTTGTCTCCGACGCCTATGACATTTGTCATTCTACGTCACCAATTAGCAGGAATCATTGGCCGCATTGTGCACCACTTCCAGCAAGTCAGAGAACGAAGTCATTACTCCGAAGTCACTGCCCTTGATGAAGAAATTTTGAAGTTCATCAACAACCTTCCGCCTCACTTTTCCCTTCAACCTGACACATCCCTAGACGAGACTTCAAAATTTATACCCATCCATCGATTTCTCCTGATCACAGAAATTCTTTTTGTCCGGATCAGCCTTCATCGACCTTATCTTCTTCGACGTCTGAATTCCGATCGATATGCTCGTTCTCGGAATGCATGTTTTGAATCAGCAATAAAAGACTTCGAGGTTCGGCAGGCGTTTAGAGAAGCAATGCCTAAGGAGACTCGAGATTCTTTGAGCAATGCCTATCGCGAGTTCCAAACAGCGATGATCAGCGGCATATACTTCGTTCTTGAACCGAGAGGGAGAGATGCAGAGACGATGCACGCAATCCTAGACGGCTTCATGAAGGATCATGAAGGCATGAGGGAAATGGACGAGACTACACGGAGAGAGCTGAAGACTATCGAGTTTCTGAAGTCAAAGGCATCGCAGGTCGAAACCTTAGGAGGGAAACCCCGCCGCGTCTCGATGACTTCTATGGAAGCCACCAAACCGGAACAGCAAGCCCAGTTATTACTTGGGCTCCATCATTCTGCTCCTGCACCCTCCTCATCTTCTTCGAAGCCATATCCATCTCTCATGAACGCGACAGCCCATGAATCATCACCAAGGTCTCCTTCTATGGCGTATTCCAGCGCGGGACATCTAACACAATCGCCCACATTTCAACGTCTGCAGCAGCACGGCGAATATGTCAATTCCCCGACAACATCGGGTAGTCCGCACGCGGAAGACGAGTCTGCTGCCCAGTCTTTGCTCGACCACTGGTGCAACACTGTCAGTAATGCTCCAATTGACATGTCGACGGGTGCCATGTCTTGGAGTGGCGGTGCCACCGAATTCACAGGATGGGCTAGTGCAGCACCCGCGGTATCTGCAGCCAATCTTCAAATGCTAACAGGAATGGATGGTTCGGATTGGACTTACTGGGAGGCTTTGGTGAATCAAATTCAGCGTGGTCCGCAAGCTTGACGACAATTAGAAGGTTATATCACAATCGCTTCTGTTAATCTGGTTCTGCGTTATTTTTTTCCTCGAAATTGTTTATAGCATTTTCATATCCCCCTCGATGCCGTCTAAACTATGACCGTAACAGTACCTGTATACCACATATGTAAAATTGAATGTTGTATATTAAGTAGTATACTGCGAAGTTCAATGTTGGTGGTTCAGTGCAATGCTGTGACTCATGATCACTGGAGAGGTACTACAACTACTTGATAAACTGACCTCTGAATAGTGATACTCGAGCACTACGGTGACGGTCCATGGATGCCAATCGTATGTCCGATGCGACACGGCGATAACCAAGCTGCTCTTATCTCATCGCTGTGACTCTGTCACGGTTCACTCGTGTCACGTGCACGTGAACATCGGGACGAGATGGAAGGACGCATTTTTGGTATCAACGAAACTTGATTGAAATTTCCACCTCCTACCAAAATGTTAACGTCTCGTTCTTTTGCTGGTTTCGCGCAGGGCGCACTCAGACACACATACGTGAGCAAAGGCATTTTGGATCGCCATTTGGAGCTTTAGCTTTCTATGTATACAGACCCCTAGACGATATGCTTCTGCTGCACCAACGGCTGCATTCGCGGGACAGAAGGGAAGCAACGTGAGTTCGTTGTTGCAATGATTTTCTCTTTGAATCTAACCCACTCGTGTTAGGGGAAATACACCGTTACTCTCATTCCGGGAGATGGTAAGTACTTCCCTTCCCTTTCTCGCCCGTATATACTGAAATCTCAACTAGGTATTGGTCCGGAAATCAGCCAGTCTATTAAAGACATTTACGTGGCTGCAAATGTCGGGGAGTTCTTTCCGAGCGTCTTAGCGTCAATAACGAAGCCTTCTGTAGGTCCCAATTCAATGGGAGGAGGTCAGTGT
>JASFDH010000722.1:0-18053 GCA_036937195.1 Nidularia pulvinata
CTGTCTCAAATTGCTAACTCTAGCTAGCACTTCTAACTTTGAAACTGAACCAGAATCTGCTCATAACTCTGACTTAGTGTTGCAGGAGCAGATGAGCTCATCACTGTGGATTGCATTGTGAGAGAACAGGGGCAAAATCCCTGTTGTTTTCCTCATTCCTTATCCTCAAGCTTTCATATCATCCAGGGTGACTATTCTTAGCTCTGTTCTTGGCTCAGTTTTCAGTTTGCTCATATTTTGGGCATTGCTTACTAGTGATCACATGTTTATTCAGATTTATCCCCTGGGAAGGTGTCTCACCAGTGCCTTTCTCCTCTATTTTGCTCTCATCTTCAAAGCCTAGCTACATATCTGACATGTTGTTCATTTGTGTCTCTCTCACTTATCTCTTGTTTGTGCCTATAGGGTTTCTTATGTAGTATAGGCTTGCATGTCTTGTTTACTATTATGTTATGTTCTACTTGCATATGATTGTCCATATGTCCCTCTTTTGTGCAACATTCTCCTATATTTCTTATTCTTTCATTGTGTATAGCTGTTAGGGCTCATGTCTAAAGCCAAATAAACACCACTGTCACTTCAGTTTAGCTGCACTATAGCCACTCTCAGTTATGGGTTAGCCATATTGGTCCCCCCAAGTCCTGGATGCCAGTGCTATATTCAGTGCTGCTGTGCTTTGCATTTTCTTCCATTCTAGCTAGTCTGTTTTCTCTAGTAGTTAGGGCTTTATTATTGTACTTTATCCTATCATAGCTAGCTGTCTTCACTAATATCATAATTTAGATGCTGATATGTAGTTTTCCCTTAGTGTTTAGGTGTAGATCTGCCTAGGGCATATCAGCTGCAAAACCTTGGCTTGTTCTGAGGTGTCAATGTGCTTTCTCCCATTGTGCAGAACCATGTGCAAATGAGACTAGATAGCTCAAGCTTGATATGCTTGAAGACTGTTCCTTCCTGCCTTGAAGACATCTTTTTTCAATGCAATGAGCTTCTTGATTGCTGTCAAAGCCTCCTGTAACTCAAGTCTGACCTCAACCTTTCAGGTTTTCCAGGCAACAGGAACAGGAACTTTGTGGCATCATTGTTTACAAGCTGGTGGACCTTGGACATGGAATACACCTTCATAAACATCCTGTCACTCCAGGCTTTCACCAGCAGCATTGGTGCTGTTGGATTCTTCTGAATGCACAGGATTTGTGGCACCTCTGCCTTCAATTTCTTCGATTTCCTCATCATCATCATCCTCGACATCAGAAATATATCCTGTGAAGATCTCATTTGTAACAATGGAAGCAGTGGTTTCTTTCTGCACCATTCTTGGGCCTGACTTGGAAGCTGAATGCTGTCTGCTTTCCTGCACTATTTGCAATCCATCCATTGGTTCAACATCAGCTTCTTGAATGGGTTTTGGTTTGCTGAGAAATGCATGCATCATAGCAGCACCACTGCTAATATTTTGTGAGTAAAATCTTGCAGCCTCCTCATCAACAATAACTTACCTTTTCCTCAAAATTGCATCCTTTTCTGCCTTCTCTCATGCCTCTTGTCACTGCCTCCTCTGTGTCTGTTCATTGCATTCATTGTATCCCACTGCACAATTCTGTTCAGCCTTTTTCCACTGCTTTTCAGTGAGCTTAACTGTACTGATCCTCTCATATGGTGTCTGCTCCAGCACCTTCAACAATTTAAGCTCATGTTCATTTTCTTTTTGCAAACTTTCCACCAATTCATCCCCTTCTAGCTCATCAACCTCATCCTCACTTGAATTACTTTCCCAATCCATGTCACTGAAATCTGAAATCACCATCATTGGAGATGATGAGGTGATTGTTCACACCTCCTTTCCATGCTGTCACCTTGGTGTCCAAGTCCAAATCTGTTTCCACAGAAGCATCTCACATGTCAGATTCAGTATTAAGTTGTTTTTGAGCCTTGGCTCACACATGTTTGTGATTGATTTCTTTTTTGCTTTGCTTTTGTAGACCATTACAGAGAGTGAGTAGAAATTGTGTAAAATTGCAAATAAAAACCCCAATCATTTCATACATATTTAATTGATTATTCAGTGACTTTACATGTGCATTTTAGACCTCCTTTTGGCTTCTAAATGGAGTTCTAAATTTCAAATTTTTTCTGTGGCCAATTTGGCTACTGTCCAAAAGTAGCAGTGACTAAGTCTGGTGCACCATATACACAATAAGCAAGAGTACTATTTATAAAATCATGGACAACTACTGCTCATCAATATATTCCAGTTTAGAATATTTATATAGCATATTAACACCATCATATAGCTGAGGATGTGGATGAAGGAAATAAATCAATCAGGGAAAGCAGTAAACAGCATCATGGAATTAAAATAGTCAGAAGCAGTCTGCATGCAACATAAACCCACTTATAACAAGGTCCAAATTTTCCTGCATATGAGAGAGACAATTAGTTGTTGAGTTGTATCAATCTGGAGCTAGAAAATAATATTTTCCCTGTCTATAAATACCAACAGCATTCTTTTAATCTTGAACTCAAGATAATGGCAATAGCTTTCAGACTATGCCAAACATGTCCCCAAAAACATGAAATAAGGAGTGAATATGCCTGATCTGGAGAGTAGAGGATGTTGTACTGCTCTGGGCTGGAGATCTAGAGTAAATATGCAAACATCCTATTTAAAACCATGATACAGAAGCAATATCACTTAACAGAATGATAATATAAAAATAGCTATGTTTCCACTTATGTCAACTATATCAAACTTCATGAAGAGAAATCAGACATTGCTGGGAAACCAGATTATTCCCACTATTATGAAAGGAACTATGTTCAGCCTGCTGTCTTTACCAAAACTAAAAAATTGGTCGCACTCTATTCCTTGTTAGTACATCAGCTCATGCTCATTTATGTCACATGTTTTGGGCATAGGAAAATTGCCATGGCAGGGCATGCCATGGTGTGCATTGGTGTGCATTGTTTGTATATATTCACTGGCATAAATACTTAAGTGGCATGCATTGGCATGTAATAATGTGCCATTGTAGACTGCTCCTTTCTAGAATTTAAGCATGGCATGCCAAGGTGTGCATTATTTCTCACCTTCCATTGTATATGATATGAAATGGCATAGAACATGGAGTTATGTAGACCCACTACTGTGTTT
This sequence comes from Nidularia pulvinata, assembly GCA_036937195.1. Classification (NCBI taxonomy): domain Eukaryota; kingdom Fungi; phylum Basidiomycota; class Agaricomycetes; order Agaricales; family Nidulariaceae; genus Nidularia; species Nidularia pulvinata. Next base: position 3,155 of record JASFDH010000722.1, read on the forward strand.
GCACCTAAGTTTGCTCCAATAATTTTTTCTGTCCATTACCCTGTTAAAATACACTAAAAAAAGTAAATATACACAAAAAAGATGATTTTATAACTCATAAAGTATGTTCAGAATATAATTGGCTGTCCTACACATTTGTAGACAGCCATAGGAACTGCACAGTGAGCATGTGCTACATTGCTGCATGTGACATTGGTAACCTGTGTGATCACCTGCAACCAAACTGTGTGTTTCTGACCATGACATCAACTATCTCATATTTGAACATTTTTGCAAAATATTAATATGTTAAATAATCTACAGCATGCTTATATAAAATATGAATCAACATGCATATTGGCATGCATGCACATGCAAATTGGCATGCACTGGCACACACAATAGTGTCTATGGGTGTGTATAGGCATGAAGCAGCATGTATCCAAGCTGTGTGTTGGCATGCAGTGGCATTCTGTTTAACCAAGTTATGCAATAATCTTAGAGTCTTATAATTTTGGTTTGAAAAAGTAAAGAGTATGCTTACAGCACAAATATATTTCAGTCAGCATACTTTCACAGACCTAAATGTGAGTCTGTCACTGAAAGCATGCTGGCAGAATGGGCATCACTCTATTGACAGATACCCCTACAATGTGATTCAATCATGAGCCATTGTGCTTACAACCATGATGCTAGCTTATTCAGTGAATATTCAAGCTCCAATATGGCTACAACTACACTATACCAGACCTTTATGCTTATCATGGCAACTTAAATGAGTAGTTTGAGCATTGATTATTGATAATATCTTGATTTAAGCACAAGGACAGTAGTTCAAGCCTCCATGATTATGAATTTTCTTCTGTTTTTTTTTTGTTTGCAAGATTGGACTCTATCAGTGATATATACAGTACTGAAAGGAGATAAAAATATATTGCAGCTGATTATGTATAGAACTTGTTTTCATGTCAAGCATTATGTGGAGGTAAGCTAGAGATACTATATAAGGTATAAGTATGCATGCTAATGCACACCTGCCATGCCATGCCATGGCAATTTCTGGTTGCCCATATGTTTTGACCTAGTAATAAGTAAATTTATCTGTGCAAACCCATGAAACTGGGTTCCACTCACAGGCAGAGAGCAAACTTCCATATTTTTGATGGAGGTAGTTTGTAAATATACACAGACACTTAAGTCATGGAATCTCATTGAGTTCGGAATGATTAGAGGGGCTGCTTTACTTGGAAAGAACATTAAATATGGCTAAACTGTGTAAATGTTTTATATGTTTGACTGAGTCTAGATTTGAACTGGTCTTCATGTGGTACAATTCAATACACTAACAGGGATACAGTTCAGTGTTCTGGCAGTCCTGGATACAGGTGATTGAAATTTGCAAATTATATAATAACAGGCTATTTCAATCTAACTGTCAAGAACTCATTTCCAGTAAGTCTTAGAGGTTTCAAGCAGATAGTAATTTTGTAAGGGTGAGAAAGTAAAATAAAGCCTCCAGAGTTTCTCTGGAACACATTCTAGCACTTTGATAAGAGGGTCAGAAGTGGATGATAGCTTCAACTTATGTGCTGTACCCCTTTCATTCCTAATGTCCAATTTACAGATAATGTCAGTGGAAGTATTCAAAGATGAGGTTGAGGATAGTCATCTCAGCTCCCTGACTGGAGATTGAGTTGTGGTTGAATAACAGCAACAAGGTAATAAATGAGTAGATAGCATTAATGATATCAGAGCTAGAGTTAGAACCCACAAGAACTGAAAGGGTGCAGCACATAAGCTGGAGCCAACAGTTCTTACCTTTAGCGTTACCATCAGAAATCCTTTCAACATTGCTTCTGACATTTTCCATTGTAGCACTATTGTAGCCCACAATCTCTATTCACTTTTAGGATTGAATCTTGACAATGTTGAAAAGGGAGTGTGGGGACTTGAAAATGATGAGCATGCTAAAAAAGGGCTATGGGAACAATAAAAATTGTGGTTATCATATCCCTATCTGACACCTTGATTGCTATCTCCAAACCATTCACAATCAATTGTGACTCTTTCCTGACTCTCTGCTCACCTCTAGGTTTACTCAGGTTTACTCCAGTCTATTTACATTTCCATAATTATTATGTTTCAGTGAAGATGCTATCCTTTTTGTAGTATATTCTTCTGTATTAAAATTTAGTTCATACTTCTTAAACTTTCATCATATGCTCATTTTCTTTTGATCTACTTCTCCACTTCACTAGTATATTTAGTATTTTGCAGTACTACTCTGGGTAGTTGTATTCTTTAGTATTTAAGTACCTTGAATGTACTGTAGAACTTCAGTTTGTTAATTCTGTGTTTTAACATCTCTACCAGCCTTTAACTAGTGGATAAGCTACCTCTAACCCATCCTCAACCATCTCCACTTGATTGATCCCTTCTCATTGTCATTATTCATGCTCAACAAGATCTCTGGTCTCTGGTGATTTCTCCTGACCAAGTCTCTGTTCAGGAAGTTGAGTATTGTTCACCCTCATCCTGAAACCAGCCCACTAATCATCACCTGTAAATTGTACATTAGGAACAAATGATGCACAGCACATAAGCTGAAGCTGTTGTCCATTTGACCCTCTATCCTTAGTAGTGCTCAAACATGTTTCTGGAGATATATCCAGAGTCTCTGGTTATTCTCCCTGTCCCAATCATGTATTCTATCTGCCCAGAAATTCTAGGTTATATCTGGAAATGAGTCTGTGACAGTGATGTCATATGCTGAAGAAGAGGGGAAAGGCTGCAGTAGTGGGCAAAATGCTCAAAACAGCAGGAGTAGTGACTTATCACTTTGAGGTTGTAGTATAGACCATAGTGGGAATATCCATAATAGTTGTGCTGCTGTGAAAACCAGAGTGTGCAGGGTGTGTCATGCCTCTGAAGGCTTAAAGTTGAGGAACTTTGAATGTGGCAGCAGTAACATGGCATGACTCAACAGTTCCTAGGGCCCATAACCTAAATTAAATAGGAATTCTAGATTTGAATAAGTAAATGGGAACTAATAATGAAAGTAGGGTGCACACTCCTCAGCAACAATGTAGCAGAAGAATGACATTGAAGTGTGATGTGTCATGGTGAGTAACTAATAGTCCAAAATTGTTATTAAGTCCATATTATGTAAGGAATTAATGAGTTTGCATGTACATATCTAAACAACTATCTACAATGTCCATTTTTAACCAAGACAAAGTCACACTATGGTAACCTTCAGTACAGCACTATGAGCCTTAGAAAATGAGCCAATAGTGAGAGAATGGAGGGTGAAAATTTTTGTCAGTGCAATTCCAGTTGGTTCCATTCTGGGATCTATATTTAGCTGCATGATATCCTGTCCATCACAAGTGAACCCTTAAGTACAGGTATAAGGCTTGTATTTAATTATTCTAGCACATCTGACAAATCTGTATATGAAATTTAAGGGTCAAATTGATAGAATTTCAAGTGAATAGAGGTTGTTCAAAGAGAAGATGTTTTTGCTTGATTGAAATTTTGGCAAACACCAGTCCTTTACAAGTTTCCAGGTTTTTACATGTTTTTAGATGCTTTTAGGTTTCTGGAAACCTCAAATCATTTTTACTAACCTAATGTAGCTACCTTTGTAACAAACTTAATTACTGTTGTAACAAAAATTAAAGTAATGATATATCAGGCATATTTAGCACCAAGAGGTTTCCATGAAAAGGGACATAAGTTTCCAAATTCTCAGGTTTTGGATGTTTTTGGAGGGTTTTGATATTGAGAAACCTCTGGAAAATTTTTGGACATCTTCCTGATGACTAAGCCTGTGGAGTCTGAACTAGTAGCTCAAAGAAAAGGTTGCAGCAGTTGTGAGAGCAGGATTCAAACCCACACCCCAAAGCTATATTGACAGTATAGCTGCCCTGGTCCCCAGGCTGGTGCTTGGCCATCTCACCATGGCAATATTGTAATGTTTTGTCAATGTGAACATGGAACTGACCAAGGTCACACACATTGGAGCATTGCACAGCCACATTTTAGCAGTATTTGGGGGGTATAAGATGCTGTATTTAGCACAAAATTTTACTTTTAGGTATTTATACCAGGGCTTTGGGTTTCTCTCTAGATATTGGTCATCATTGCAGAGCTTGGGGCCTTCAAGAGCAGGAAGAAGGTAGCAGGGATCAGGGAGCCTAAGGTTTGCACCCCAGCAATACAGCCACATATGTGTAGCAATCACAGTGTCTTCAGAGCATGAAAACTTATCTTCTGCTTGTAGCCTCATTCTTGTCTCAACAACTGGGCTTTAATCCCCTGATTTAAATGAAAGAGCATTAGCCTCCATTGACAGGGATCAGCCTTCATCTATGCTGGTAGAAAGCTGCAAAACAGGACTGGGTATGAAGCAAACCTAGGGTGTGTTAGGTAGCAGACATTAGTTGTACTCCTGTAATATTTTACTTAGGCCCAATGGCAGATGACACATGCTGAGCAAACATCTCACTTGCAATCAGCCAACATCCACTGGTCCTAGATGACTGTGTTATGCTGGGTGACAGTGGCAGATGTAGGCTCAATCATGAGGATGTGGACTCCATGTTTGCTGGCAAGGACACAGTGAAGGAGATCTCATGTATGGGGTGGTAATGTATGCATAGGGTAAAGCCAGGCACACTAGGGGTTGTAGTGCTAGCATTCAGCATTATGCTTGTATGATACCTAGGGACAATAGAGAAGCCAGCAGAACCATTAGTGCTAAATTAAGAAAGAACAACAAAGAAAGATGACTTATGCACCAGACATCCACTCCTTCCCAATTGTTACTTTCTCCTGCTTTTCTTGCATAGATTTAATCCAAACAGGAGAGTGGCCTGTCTAAGGGAGTAACAGGTTGCACTTGTGCAGTCCTGGAGAAGAATCTTGAGCATGTACTTCCTAGAGGACCTTAGTCCCACTCTTGCCATTGATGATATTTGCTGCAGACATATGGTCATCAAATGGGCAAGCCAGCATATGATTTTGTAGAAAATTTGTGACTTGAGTTGCAGACTAAAAAGTTGAGAGGGTGGACCTTGATGTGTACATTCTGACTTGACAATGGAAGAGTTGCCCTTAGTGGAGGAGAGGTGAATGGTGGCATGAATATGTGATGTGAGCATTGATGCCAAAGAGCAAAGGATGACAATTGAAACTTACAGTTAAACCCTCTCTGCTAGGGATGACTTTTGTGATGCTCAAATGACTCATCTTTGAAATGCCCTTTCCTGTGCATTGAGTACACCTGTGCTACATTGCCACTAAAACCTCAAGCTCTCTGAGCACAACTTCTTCCTCAGCATTGTCTACCTTAATGTGCACAACTTGTGCAATGTGGCATTCTACTACCACAGGAAGTGGGTATAGCAGCCTTACACAGGCCAATACATAAGTATAGAAGAAAATGAAATAGAGGAGCAAAGATGTAACTAGGATGATCATGTCATTCCAGAGATAATGCTTGAGCTGGAGATTTACCTCACCTTCAAACAGTAAACCCATTGTGACACAGGACCAGTGCTCACAGTGATATTCACCAAGATTGTGGCAAAAACATTTCCAAGACCTTCCTCCATGTGGCCTCGAATCATGTTCTGGGCTATCAGAGTGCTCACAGTGCTTATTGTCATAGATGCAACAGCCAAATCTGAGAAGGACCTGCAGCAAAATGTATGGCCAACACCATCAAAATAAGACCATATGACTTGCATACCCTGTGGACCTAAGCAACAATCTCCTTGAACCATGTCCTGAGCACTTCGTCACTGCATGCATTTTCAATTAAGATGTTGGCAGTGCTGAAGAAGATCACTATACATAGGCCACTGGCAAAGTGCTCAACAAAGGCAAGGAGCTTTGAGGCCTGAAATTTAAGCTATGAAATATGGTTCCTAAGTCAATTAAACAAAGAAAGGAATCAATCATGAAGTACCTTGGGATTGCAGATGATTAGGCTATGATCCTTGCCAGCCCTGGTGGTTGTTTTCTGTTATACAACATACTCCTCGGCAACTCCTTGATGTGGCATAGGAGCTGGAGGAAACCAAAATATGAACAAAATCAAAACCTACCTTCTTGTTTGTGTAGGTAGACTGACATAGCACTCCTCTGGGACATGCATCTCACTGAGAAAGTGCTTGGTACACACAACAGTTGCTGCTAGTATGGCCCTTGCAATTCTGTAGTCTGCAGTTGAAGTTCTCCTGGGTGGGATGCAAGGTTAGCATGTGAAGAACAAATAATGAGAAGAAAGAAGATATCATATGGAAGAGATTTGAGAGGATAAAGATGCAATAAAAGAAGAGGAAGAGGAAAGATGAGTAGAGGAAGATGAGAGAGGAGGAGGAAGCATGCTGATTTGTGATGGACAAGAAATATAAATATAAAACTTGTAACATGAATAAAAATCGATGGAAATGGACAGAAAGGAAAAACCAGAACAGGAAGAGAAAATGCAGAAGGAGAATCATAACTTACCAGGATGTCTCTCACATGTCCAATTAATCCTTTCATCTTTGCCTTAATATCCTCCCCATCCCCATCCCAACCTGTGCACATAAGCTCCTCCCTAGCACAGCCTGCCTCTCCTCTGCCAACATCCTGCCACTACCATGCCCTCTGCCCCATTTCATCCTGTACCTCATGATGTTCTGCTCTTGATTTGAATCCCTCACCCATGCCTGCCCACAGTTGTGTCTGCCTCTGGCAGTCCTTCCTCTGAGACTGGGGGCTTGTCCATGCTGGCAGTGTGTCTGCTCATGGTAATAAACAGGTCAAAGGGGGTGTCCAGGTTAACATTGGCAAGCTGGCATAGGATGATGTGATTCCTTCTGCGGACTTGTAGAGGGGATGGAAGGGGGGTTTGTGCTTGATGAAGGAGAACTTGATGAGGAAGTGTGAGGAGCCTGCAGAATCTGGCATTCACGAGGAAGAGGTAGGCATTGTTGGCTAGCAGGGCAATGACAGATAATCATTTAGAAAGATAAGCCAATGAAGAGAGAAAGAACAAGTACTTACTCTGCTGCCTTTGTATCTTCTGCAGGTTCTTCAGCATTATATCCTTCTATGTTGCATGCATGTAGTGCTGCAAGTGTTGATCTGTGCTCTTCTCCATCCTCATCTGCCACAAGATGGTATCATGTGTGTCTACACAATCTTGCAATTGCCTGCAGAGAGCTACTCACAGTGCATGGGAGTGCCCAATTATGTGTTGGAGTATATCATCAATTTTGATCATTAGAAGAGAGGCAGCCTTGGCAAAAGATGGGTATTATGCAGACATGCAGACTTGAGATGGTGGGAGTTTGGTGAGCAAATATAAGGAAGGGAAAAATGTACCTTATGCTCAGCATCAGCATCTTTTGTATCATGGTTCACTGGTTCATGACATAGACATGGGATGGTCTGGTTCTGATATTCTTTTCAGTGTCTGGGAGCTACAATCTAATCGATCGATTGTTGTTATAGACACAGAATTGAAGTTGAGATAGGTAGAAGGAAAGCTAGGGTGTCAGGCATGTGTCAATGGAGTAGAAGAAGTTGTATCATGTCATAGGCACAATCTGTTGACAGACCATTTTTTGTATGGCAGGGTGCAGAAGCAGAAGGTAATAGGTACAAGACAATATTATGGCAGATGCAAAGTGGTGCTTGGTGAGCATAGAAACAGAGATGGAGGACAAGGCAATTCCCAGCACATGAGCATGTAACATTATTTATTCCCATGCAGCCTTCATTTTGTGAAGGCCTCACCATTGAGCCCTGTGTTGAGTCTGCCACAGCAAGCTCTTGATGTCGAGGAGGTGAGATTTCACTGAGTCCAAGCAAGTAGCTTGCCACCCCATTGTTGGTTTTGCACTCTGATAGTTCTGCTGAATGGTATAGATAGTAGAAAGTAGTATGATTGAATGGGATTTAAAGGACCAAAGTTTTGCTCTTGCTTTTTTGTCTTATACATCCCCATTAAGACAGTCCCAATCTGTTGCCTCAATTATGTGGCAAAAAATGTGTCATTGAGTGTAATTTATTGAACTATGTGAATATTGTGGGCCATAAAGACTACTTGCAATATTACAGTCATGCAGGCACTTCACAGTCGCATCAGTGCAGCATGCCAGGTCCCAGCTAATTAAGATGTATGACATTATGTCCCTACATGAGGTCATCTGGACATTTTTTTCCAGTGGTTTAGGATTTAGCTGTCTCATCACACACCTTTTCTTGAGCTTAAACTCAGTGGCCCTTTGTCGCTTGCCATGGCAGCCACTGCAACTGGTAGCAATTTGCTCACAGTAACTGCTTACATAGCTTCTCATTCCACATGCAATATCCCAGCAGCCCTTAGCTTGACTATAGGTGGCTTGTGCAAGAATGTTTACAATGTGGCAATGGGGGTCTTGGGTGATCGAGCTGAAAAAGTTGACAAGGAGTCTATCATTATTGCCTCTAGTGAGCTCTTCATCTTTGGTGACCCTTTCCCATTTATTTACTCATTTTTCATATCTAGACAGGCATGGATCCAGCACATTTGATGACAACAGATTACAACTTTGCTCTATTCCTTGTGACCCATCATCAAAGTTGTATGCTGTCATCCCAATCCAGCCTACCAGTTCCTCCCATAGTGCCGGTGCTGCTACTTCCTCCAACAGAGCTGCAAAGATGAAAGAACAATTTGCAGCCACTCAGGCCCAGGGAAGGGATGTCAGGAAACAAAATACAGTAGCTCTGGTGCAGATGATTGACCAACAAAGGAATGCTGAGCAAGAAAACTGGCAAAAAGTGATGGAGGACATGAAGAATGAGTTCAAGTTACAGTGAATTGAGAAGCTAAGCTGACCATGTCTCAAGTGGGTATCTGTACCTTGAACACAGAGCTTGCAAAGTCTAAAGAGCATATCAGTGACTTGACTACAAAGAAGCTGACCATGTCTGAGGAGCAGATTTGTAACTTGAATAGGAACAAGGAGATAAAGCTAGCCTCTTCCAAAGAGCAGATTTGTGACTTGAATAAGAACTGGGAGACAAAGGTGTCTGATCTTGAAAAGAGCTGGGAATAGACAATGTCTGGTTGTGACAAGATCTGGGAGTGCAGAGTGCCTGATCATGAAGAGAGCTAGGAACAGAAAATGTCTGCAAAGGAGGACTGGATCAATAAGTTGGAGACTGCTCAAACTGCTCTCAAGCACAGGATCTCAAGTCTTAGTGCAAAATGCAATGCTTTATGGAAGGAGGGGATGACACAGACAAGGACCTCTAGCACTAGAAAATATGGCAGTAAAGAGTCAATGCAGATCTCACATTGGTATATCCTGCATACTTTGCTTGCACACTGTATATTTATTTATTGTGCTTATGATAATCTAGCTTAACTCTGTCATTCATTGGAACTTTGATAGACATAAGAGATAAACAAAGAAGAGGATTTATTGACATCTTTCTATATGCTATATCTAGGTAATGTCTGTGTCACCAATGTTAAGGACTCTGTGATAGTAAGATGAGTTTCCAGTATGCTTCATTTTCTGCATGAGTGATTGAGCTGCAGGTTTTCTTGCTCTGTGGCCAGTCTCTCTAATGATATTGATATCATACTCCCCCATGGTTGCACAAAGAAGCATATGATTTTCTGTATCCTCACAGTAATAGCAGTTGACTGAGCTAGAATAAAATAGTGGTTATATTTTTATCAAGGGAAGAAAGAAAATTCTGAACCAACATACTCAATTGCAATTGTTGTCAACTAGAAACCATCATCTTGTATTCCACTAGTTGCTGTTGTAGGTTTGTCTTTATAGATACTTGCAAGACCCAGTGCAATAGATTGGATAGGCAGGGGAACCATCAAGATGTGCTCTGGGGCACTTCCATGGAAGAATGCTATGAGAACAAGTGGAAGGGAGTGGTCCAGCATCCTCTGAGTATTTTGCCACATTTCCATCATATCTTTGTAAAGAGGTGATCTCCAGGCATCTATGCACTTGAAATTAATGATTTGAACCATACTGCAAATATTCCTATCTTCTCCAGCAGCAGATATATGGCTTGTATTGCAATAGAGCTGTGCCATGACCTCCACATCAGTGGGCTTGATACCTATCTTGACATATGCAATGAGGGGAGTATTGAACAGAGGAGAGGTATCATGAATGTGGAATTAGTGAAAGAGAAAGACCTCGAGCATGGTCATAAATAAGACATTTGACATGAAATTATGAACAAGCTTTGTATGAATATAGTTGTCTTCTGTAGTTAGGTAGCAGATTGATTTGTGATCAGGCCTGTATTAAATGTCATTAAATTGGGTCCAAGAAAATATATAGAGTAGATGGGTGCAGACTAATGTTCTCTCTGACACTATTTGATTCATGATAAATATTGGTACTTGGTTAAACTTTCAAAGAATATCATACCTTCTTTGAGATCTCAGTGCTCAGCTTTGCCAACACCTTAACAATGATGCTTTCCCACTAGATTTGCAGGGATTGAATTGACATACTCTAGAGCACCTTTTGACCTTCAAACCATTGAGACCTGGGGTAGAACAATTTGCACATCTCATATAAAAGTGCTTGCAGGTAGCTTTGATGTCTTTTTTTAGTGCACTGGGAGCACTCCTGAGGCTGATTCAAGATTGACCAGTCAACATTGTGTGAGCTGCCACAATATTGTTCTCTTCCCATTGAATATTCTCTGTTGGTTTTGGAAAATTGGTGCCTTGCATATTGCACCATAGAATTGAGTATGGCAGGAGTGTGGTAAGTGCTGAAAAAGGTCACCATGCTTTGTGTAGAAAACCATTTGTTTAGAACCAGAACAACATCATATAATACCTGGCAAAGTCTGAGGACCTAAACCCTTCCTTGTTTAACAGTTTATTCCATTGTTCAACACAGCCACTTTTTGATGAATGCCCTTCATATTAATTGTGAACCACATTATGTGTTCCAATAGCCCTCAGTTGCATAACCCCCATAAAGCCTGATGCCAAATGCTAGTGATGACATGTGTCTTCAAACATACAAGGCTTTGTACACTTGGACATATGTCTTTATGCACAAGATCCTACACCAAAGGAGGTCCCTTTACAACTATTCATGTATATTGCTACACTCTCCACCATCATTCTCCTCCCTGGCTTCTATGTCCACTGTTTAGCCATTGAGAAGCAGCAGATGGGCATGCTACCACTGATTAACATTATGATACAAGTGTCTGGTTAAAGATGATGACATAGTCGAGAACACCTGTGAATTCTGGGGTCAGAGGCTGTTGTTTTGCTAACTCTGTATCGCTTATGGACAAAGAGGTCAGCATGCATCAAAAGTATGCAAAGGATATGAACAGAAAACACACCTTTTACCCTGTCTGCACTCTCCTCTACAATTCTCTCCTCCTTCTCCCCCTTCCCTACTATATCCCTCCTGATCCTCTGCATCTGCACCTGCTCCAGTTCTGTCTCCTGTCCCCTCTTTCTTGCAGTCCTCTGAGCACTATTTTTTTGCCCCTTTGTCTCCTGGAGAGCAGAAGCAGCACACCCAAATCTACATGTGCTCAACCTCTGTAGTGCTGGGTTCATCAATACCCATCTATGTAGCCCTGCAACCCTACCCTCCAGAGTGAATTATACCATTCTACAGCCAGCAATTGGGGTAGTTATTGAGTGCCAGATCCAGGGTGAACCCACTGGGGTGCACAAAAGTGCTGAGATGTGACTATAGCCATGGAGGGACTGTTCAAGAAAGATGAAGCCCAGGGTAGGAAAGCCAGTAGCAGTTGTGATAGAGATGAGATGGGAGGTGTAAATGATGCTGTTGGAGGTGCTTGTGCTGACATAGGGAATGGGCTGCACAAAGTTGGGCCCTCTCTTCAGTCATTGAAGAACGATAGGCAAACATCCAGCTGCTGATTAACATCACCATCAATGAGCATGATATGAGCTGGATTGACATCACAGTTTGAATATATGTGTCAATGAATCTATCTAGCTGCATTCATTAGTGTGTGGCAAAAGAACATACTTCTCAAATAGTTTTCATCCTTCTCTACTGTCCTCTCCTTCACTTTCATTCCACTATCCCCCTCCTCTGCCTCTGCTCCCTCTCATTCATTAATCAAGTCATCTTTGTTCATCTCTCATCCTGGTCCTTATCCTCCCCATCTCCCTGAAAAACATCATTTTCTCCTGCTCTCTTCATCCACAGAAGCAGTATCCCCGAACACAGCAAACATACTCAAGGTCTTCCTGGGTATTTGCACCACCAACATATATTTTGACAGCTCAACTACCCTGTCTGCACCTCCACCTTCATGATTGAGTTCTCTATCCTTTCTCCCACCAATTACCATGCCTATCAGGAGTCAGATCCAGAAAATGTACTGAGAGTGCCGAGAAATGATTAGAGCTAGGGAGAGAGGGGCAAGGAACATGAAGATTCAGCAGTGGGTTTGATGTCAATGATCTTGGAGGTGCAGATGACATCATGGAAGCTCTTGATGGCAATGCAGAAATGTGATGGGTGACAATATACTTCAAGATAAAGTCAAGGTTGGGAAGCCTGGGGAATTGCGAGCCGAGTTCACTTGTTCTTCACTTGTAGCTTATGGCTGATATGGGATTAGCTGTGGTAAGAAGCAGATGAAAAGAATGAAAAATGTATACAGAAGGAGAAAGCAAGAGATAAACAACAGCTGAAATAGAAGTGGAAACAGAGACAGAGAACAAGAAAAGCAGAAAGCACAAAGAAGAAACACAAACTAGGTGATGTGGGGGGATCAAAAACAGGGTAAAACATACTCCATCATCTGCAAAGGAGGAGTGCTATTGTCAATAAACATGAAATAAAATGAAGAAGGGTAGACAATAAAAGGGGGCAGCATCTCAAGAGCAAGTGAAAGAATAGGAAAGTCCAAAAGAGAAGGAAAGCACATGAAAGACAAAGGATACAGAGAAAATAGGGCACTCACAATGTCAGAGTACGAAGCCTGTAACTTCCCTCCAGCATTGCACTAATGCTTCTTCTCACCAGTGTAATGTGTACTAAGCATAATTGAATTGGCATCTACCAACACTGAGAGGTATGCAAATAACACACACTCTATGACAGTAGTATGATATCCTGTGATTCTATAGACACCATGATATCCATTGAGGGTAGGTGTAATGGAGATGAGGTTTCGAGACTAGTGGCATTGCTGTCACAGGTATTGGTGATGGCCCAGTGAAAGTACTAGGCACAGATGTGGTGGAAAATGAGACCATTACAGGTTGAGGAGCTGCCCAGTTCTTCAGTTAGCAGCAGCTGGTAGAAGAGGGATTAGCACAAGTTGGAAGCAGACATGTCAGAATAAGATACAGGAGACCAACATCAATGACAAAAATAGCACAAAGAGATTGGAAGGAGAGCAGGGAACAGCATTACAAGAAATGATGGTGGGGAAAAGCAGGCAAGGGCAATGAACCAAGGATGGCATGGTAAGGTTCAAATAGTGCTGACTGAAACAGAAGCAACACAACAAAACTGAGAAGTGAAAATATGAATTGAAGCCACAAAAATGGAATCAAGTGACTAAGCAAGGAACAGTAATAGTGAAGATAAAGAGAATGCAAAGGATGAACATGTATGGGGAAGACAACATGTGCAAGCATGAAAGCAATAAAACTTTAACAGAAAGAAGCACAAACAAAATAAGAAGGACAAGAGAAAAAATTGAATTACTCACATGCAGTTGAAAGCCAATTGCAAGCCTGCCCCATAAACGATAAGAACTGGCTCCATCACCAAACTCTCTTCTGGTTGTGATACCTGCCAAGCACTGTCAAGGTCAGCATACTGTATATCATAGAAACACAAAAAATTGCTCACATATATGAATATCACCCTCTGTTGGACACTTTGGTGAACAGCTTGTGCTTAAGACATTGAGAAATATCTTGAGTATTTCACATGACAGATCTTCAATGCTGACCTAGAATCCAAGCTGCAGTAGCTCTGTACTTTACAGTCCCCCATGTATTCCAAGTGAAGATTCCATGTGGATTCCATGGAACTTCCTAAAGGCCTTCATAGCTATTGTCAAGTTCTTACTTGACCTTGCTCATTCCAGGTTCATTCCAGGTTCATTCCAAGTACAATCTCACTACTACTAAATAAGGCTATAAGACTTAATGTATAAATAATCCTTCATAAAAAATGAGAAAAAATCAGACAAAAATCAGAAAAATTCAGGAAAAATGAGAAAAATTCAGGCAAACCAGGCAATCCTATCATTACCAAATAAGGCTAAAAGACTTAATATTTGACTCATCTTTTAGGAAAATCATGGGAAATCAATTTAAAATTAACACTACTAATACATTGAAGTAAAAAACATAAGAAAAGGAATGAAAATAAAAATAAAAACTCCTCATATGCAGTTGTTGTCATCATTGCTGTCATTGTCAGCATGTTTCATGAGTCATTGTGGTAGTAGTCAGTGTGCATCATATGCCATCATTGTTGTTGCCAAGTATCATGAGTCATTATTGTTGTGGTTGCTGTATGTCATGGATCTTTGTCCCCATGTGCTGTCATCATCATTGTCATTGATGGTCACTTTGCATTGTGCACCATCATCATTGTGCACTGCCATTGTTGGCATTTGTCATGAGTTGTTATTGTCATGGTTGCTGGGTGTTGTGGATCATCATTGTCATGTGCTGTTGTCATCATCAGCAGTGGCATGTGTCATCAGCTGTTGTGGTCATGGCTGCTATGTGTCATGTGCCATTGTTGTCATATACTGCATTGCCCTGCACAGTTGTCACTGTGTGTCATGAGTTGTGGTCATCATGGTTGCTCTGCTTTGTGGATTGTTGTTGTTGTTGTTGTTGTTGTTG
>JASFDH010000723.1:0-20114 GCA_036937195.1 Nidularia pulvinata
CTACATTTAGAAAGACGGCAACGAAAACATCAGCGACTTTCAAAATGAATGCGTTAACTTCCGAGAATCGACAACAAGTACAACGTTCCAACATGTCTTCATCATCTGCTAGTGAGTCGATCGTGCTATCCGGCCACGTTAACCTGCCGACCAACTTTTCCAAAAGGTGCCATGCATAAAGGGTTGCCTACATCCCATATCCATGACACAATGTCTCAAGCTTTGAGCAATTCTCCCAATTCAAGCTGCAGTGAAGAGCCAAGAGTGAGAAGCATGTCTCCTGCCAATCCTGAGTCCCTCGATCTGGAACGCTGGAGTAAGTCCTCTTTCTTGTCTGTTTCCTCTTTCTTGTCTGTTTTCAGCTTCTTAGTCAGGAATGCAAATATGCACTGATATGCCATCGAATATTCTCTTAGACACTTCTAGGTCACATTCGAATGCAGAACCACCGTCGAAATTCTCAGAATCTTCCTCGCCCGCACCAAATGTACAGCCTGTACCTGCTTCCCGTGTTGCTTACAGTTACCCAGCAAGTGCAAATGAGATATCTCAACCCTCCATGTTCTCCAGAGTTGTGTCAGCGTCACCTTCACAACCATCGCTTATTGCAGACCTTAATCTGGCAGTCCCAGAAGTGACTGTAATGGCTTCCAAGGACTCAGCGGCTATTCATTCGTCGATTACTTCTAGTAAATCAACGAAGACGAAAGAGGGATTTACTAAGAAGTCCGTCCCGTCTCCCATAGCGTCTCAATCACAAGCAACAGGCACATTTATTAGTGCTCGTGAATCGTATCCTCGAGCAGGAGAATCCTCTGCACTGGGCGTATTCAGGCTCAACGTTCCACTTCCTGATACCCACGAAGGATCGAAATCAAACAAGCCTGAGCTCTTCGAGGATTACACCCATCGGATGGAACATGAAAAAGAAGAACGCCGTCAGTGATATTACCTTAGAACATGCGGACTATCCTGACATATGTTGATTCTAGGATCTGCAAAAACGTCGATGGCAACATCAATCAACCTAATTCAAACATCAACTACTACTGCAAAGCCTTTCCATGCCACACAGTCTATTTTCGTCCCGACTACTTTTGAAGGGCAGCAGCAGCCTCTAAACATACGCTTCGTACCACCAATCCTAGGCGGTCCAGCAAATTCCCAGCCCCCTTTGACGAGGCGCCGGAAGCCTCCCATGACAGTCCCCCCCCATGGTTACAATGTGGGAGCTTACCAAGGCGTAATGCAGACAGATAACTCGCCTTTCCTATCATACACCCCGCCTTCTTCCCTCCCCATTCAAAATTCTGACGACAGTAAAGCTTGGCAAAATCCGGAAATGTCGCTTACGCCGCTCTCCTTTAACCCTCCTCATCCACTAAACGCCTCACAGAACCGATGGCGGGTCGTCGTATTACCCGCTCATACCGTACCTCCACAACCAATAGTTTTATCACCTGGCTGGTCTCCTCAGGTCCATAGAATGCCAACTCCACCAGTAACGAGCTTGGCAGAAGCACCCCATGATTCTACATCAGTAGCTGTAGAAGCTCGAACCTCACAAAAGAGAAAGTCGATCGAACAAGCCGGAAGCCATGATCGTTCGCGTGCCAGCAGCTCGGGGGATGTCTCGATAAGTGCAGATGACGCTGGTGGCGAAGGATCTCAACTATCGATTTCTACGATTGTTGCATCTCTACAGTCCCATTCACCTCCTATAAGAGCTCTAAAGGATGACATAACGGGCGCCCCTGCATCTTTAGCAAACAAACGGCGGAGGTATATTCCGCACCCTACGTACGGAGTACAGGACGGTCACGTCGTCGTTTTGCTTCAGGGCATAGAGTTTAAATTGGAGAAGGGCCGGTTGGCGCGAAAGAGCCGGTGGTTCCAGAGTGCATTCGAGCTGCGGCAGGAAACGTCTGGTGAGATAGTGCTGTCCATCGATGCCACTGGGGTAACATTGCTAGATTTTGAAGCGCTCTTGGACACTATGGATAATGCTATGTGAGCCACTACTTTCCTGCTTTGTTGTATGCCTTCTTAAACGTGATAAAATCAGATCGTTCGTATATAACAGGCCAACTTTCCTCGTAGTGGCTTCTATCCTCCGCGCATCGACCATCCTTGGCTTTTCAGACTACATGATCTGGGCTCGTCGGACCCTCGAGGAGATGTGGTCCCCCTCCCTCTCTGACTTATTGGAATCGCCCATGTCACACGCTGCAGCGGCGGTTTCATTAGGGAGAAGCTATGACGTTCCAGGCATGCTAAAGAGGGCATTCTATGAGCTCGCTCGTGAGGACGGCAGTAGGGTCGGTGGCTGGGCTCAGGATAAGTCTCTTTCTAGAGATGATATCAGAATGCTCCTGGCTACGAGGGACAAGCTGAGCCGCTTTTGGACGAACACTGCACTCTCTTCACACCAGTCGTCCTCTGTTGCCATCCTCTCTTGTTCGTCAGCAACGAAGGCTAGCTCAAGTTTAAGTGACGTGAAATGCCCCTCTACCGACCCAAATAGAGCCGTCGTAGCGCATGTGAAGCTCGTGCATACATCAGGCATGTTTGAGCGCTTCCAGTTCGATCCGGTTTGTGGACTGCGAGCACTCATTGATGCGCCGTGGGAAGGTGAGGGATTTTGTGATAAGTGTGTTTGTGCGAGGAGAAGGTTACTTATCGAGGCGAGGGAGAAGCTGTGGATGGATTTGGGCGTATGGTTTGGGCTGTAATGGATGTAAAGGTTCCGGTGTGTTGGTAACCAGCCCCATGTTCATACATGGGGAAGGTGATGGTCCTAGGAACGAAATTTTTTGGCACTAGAGTAATATATCGATGACAACTTAAATAATATAAAAGGCCCTCATAGAAGAACTTGTAAACTCTTTAATTGACTATTTGTAACTGCATTTTGGACACCGATCTACCAATAGATCAAAAGTGTAGTAGAGGCTTAGGGATGTTATCTACATAGGTATATAATTCTGATGTCTACGGAATTGTGGTGACATATGTGCATGTTGGCATATTTAAGTGTCCTCTAGTGTTGCTTAAATACGCAGCTCGAACTCGACCGCCTGGATGTTTTGAAGACGGACACACTTGCCTCTACACGTGATTCAAATGCTCTATTCTGTACTTCATCTTCCACTGGTGATTAATAATGAACATAATCTCCTGCATGCAAGCTTTAAATTCAGCCGCATTGGATCAACTAGACACAAAACACACCCGAAGCATCTTAACAGACCGCGGAGTGGTACCCGAAATATACGTCTTAGTGTAAGGCGATTCTCTCGTTAGTTTTCGCAAGAATATCACCGTTTTGCATCGATTTTCGGAATTATATATCTTATCATTCGCATGCTTGATGATGGCATACATAGCTGTCGGGCAATGATCGGAAACAGCGTTTCGACGAGAACATTCAAACAATCGTGAACGACATCCACATGCACAATGCCTACAGCGAATAATGCCCCGATCAGAGCACCAATGGCCATACCATTCAAATCAATATATCTGTTTCTGATTTCCGAATGCTTTTGTCCATCGAACTTCCGTGATCCAACCTTTGTATATACATAGTTTACAGTCAGTGGTTGAAAATGAAGGGGTAGCGTAGCCACTCACAGGTTGCCAGTATTTGTTGAAGGTGTCAATAGTGAGTATACATATACCAGATCGAATTTCCACGGCCTCTGGGACGAGATGCGTCGATTGTTTTGATGATGGTTTCTGCCGCTAATGGTACCGGTGTTGCGGCGTCAGCATTCCACATAGCATCACGAATAAGCCCCTGCACCAGGTGTGGAATGCCATCTCGACCTATACATCCGGACTTTGAAAAATTGCCTGAAATTTGGCGACAGGACTAAATCCCCGGTGATGACGAGTTCGTGTAGGACATACGGAAGGACACGAAGCTTCTAGATCGCTAACATGGCCCTCAGATGTTGAAAGAGACGAGGCGATTGTAGACGAAGTGTTTGCCTCGTCGCTTGCAAACGTTGATCCATAATTGGACTCTGAATCGCTGCTCCTGGGATTGTCTTCTTTCATAGCAGAGGTTTCGTATATCGTACGTGTATGCGAAGATGACGCTAATCCATCTTGCGGAGTAGGACCCTAACTAGGCAATATCCAGCCATCACGAAATTTCCCCCCATAAAAAGTGGGCGGATGAGATTCTGGATGATTGGTTAGGTTCATATACACTCCTGTCAACTCAGCTGTTCGGTCAGGGAAGTTGGGACGAGCGGTTTGAGATAGAGCGTGGTGAAATCTGATTTTGGCGAGAGATGGGCGACGCCTGATTTGGGATAGAGACTGACGAGGCGTGATCTGGAATGGAGATTCTGCCTGACCGCAAACATTAGGCATTCGATCCCATGCAGAGTTAATGCACCGGTGTGGTTCAGACAGTCCTTCCTTGTGGTCCACTCGGCTAGGACGAGAAAGCCTTTGAATATGCTTGCGAAATGCAACTACTGGTCGTTTATGCTCCATACAGGGATTCCCGTTCAATAGATCTTGATTGACGCTATGTGCCGGATTCTCGTAGTCCTGTGATCAGAAGACAATTTCGTGTGGAGGAGCCTGGAGGACGAGAATGAAGCGGAAGACAGATCAACCTCCATGTTATAAACCTGCAAGAGTCGGTCAAAGCGTGAACAATTGTGTGGTGCTCCCGCTACGCGTCGCGAACTGTAAGGCATTAAAGGTGGATCAACCACAAAAAGAAGAGATGCTTATGACCGACATTGACCAAGCTTTGACTTGCCATTGACATTATTCAGTATGGCCCATGGGGATTCCTGATCACAGTCTTGTAAGACGCGTTACAATGAGACCAAGCTTTCCCAGTAGAAGCCATTTCGTAGCCTCCGCCCAAGAACCTGTAAGAAAAATATAATAGTTGATTTGCGAGGTCGGCTGGAGGCCGAAGTCGATAACAAAATGCATCACGCCAGTCCAGAGCCTCAACAGCTCGGGGATCCGGGCGGCGGGGAAGCTCAGCCTCAGGTTACCAGCGAAAACCCTCTCTTAATCAAAACGCACGGACCATACACAAAAAACATATGCTTCCTCGGCCCCATTGTATTGTTTTTAGAACATACTCAATCAGGATCTGTTTACAGAAACTGACCGAGTCTCGCATTTTAAAAATGCCGCATTCTTCATATCCACTCGATGACTTACGCGCTCACTCGTTATACCAAGAACATGGCCTCACGCGAGTGGGGTCTCGAAGATGTTTGGCTCATTCATTGGGTGTATTTGCAAAAGCCACTCGATGAATTTGCCAGTGAGTTGAATGTCTGTCTGATGGATACCCTTCTTTCCCTTCCTTGCTTTATGCACAGTATTCACTGTCTTCACGTACCGGCTGTTTGCTGGTTCTTCCAATAGTATCCAAAATTTTCCTAACCTCGTTCTTGTATTCTGAGCTTACGTGTCCAGATGTTTATTAGGGGATGTAATTTTTACGTCACGCGGTACTGTGCTTGGTGTGAATCAATAGCACCATATGTATATTCTTCCCACGTTTACTCTTGTCAGATGTCCTCTACCCGCCGATTGTTTACAGCTTCTCAGAACCTCCGCGTTACTTCGCTCCAAACTCCTCGCGTCGTCGGCTAAGTACGCGCACGGAAGTAAAGATCGGGCCTATGTGATGCTATATTTCAGGTGAGAGGTTTGTGCTAGTCTTCGAGTGATGATCTCAGACGACGGAGGGCTGGTAACTTGTAGAGTGTGAAGAAAGGCAGCTCTCATTGTGAGGGATGGAAAGCTGAGGAGGATGTTAGAATACAAGAAATTAAAGAAAGGGTTAGGACATACTTGTATATATGCAAGCGGGCCATGTTGCAGCTGGGCACCAGCAAGTTGGGTTATAGGAAAATTGCTGACGTAGAACGTTTGCTAGCTGGCTACTCGTGGAGGTAGCAAGAGTCATATCAGTCTTCTCAGTGGCAAGAACAGTGAAGCTTTGAATAGCGGAAGGAACTATGTGCATGATCCATAAACATCACGTCATTGACTACGCCTTCGCACAGTAGTCATAAATCATGGTATGGATCAACAAAAGCTCACATCCACGGAGTGACGATCTTCGAGCAAGAATCCTTAAAAATCGACATCATGTTATATGAAGCAAATGGTGTTACACTGTCGATAGATCTATCCTTGAAACGCGATCCCTGCCTTCGAGGTCTCAGCCAGGCCACCACTGGCGAATCCGGTACCTGTCGACGAATTAGATGAAGGTAGATACCACCTAATGGCAAAATAACCCACCCTCCCGCTTCAGCTCGATGACGTCCTTGTCCTTCAGCTGTACATCGCACACCACGCACTGTTTTGCCGGCTTCACAAGGGTGTCCGTACATGTCTTGCAGGTTACGTGTGCACATGGTTTCATGACTGCAGAAAGAGTCAGCGCTGTGCAAAGAGACAAAGATGCAAGACGAACGGAACATGAGAACACTGTTCGACAACCGCCTTTTACAGCTAGGACACATCGGCTCTGGGTCTTCCTTCAAGGCCTTCGTCTCCTTTTCCTGCTCCTCCCCCTGTATCGAATCGGCGGACCGTGATGGGCCTGAGCTTGCGGTATACATGGTGAACTTCACGGGTATCAGATTCTTCAGGCTAAACTATCATATAAGCATCACATCAGGATTGATGAAAAGCAAACAAAACGTACGCCAATGAATGCGCCGGAATTCCACCTCTACATGTCGTCTGCACCTTCACGTCCTTAAGGCTTGTTGGTGGCCCACTATTTGCATACGTGGGCGTTAAAGAGGGTAGCCAAAAGTCGGGGAGCTTGTTCTTCAGAGCCTCAGCCTGCTCTTTCTCTATTTGACGTAGGGCGGCTTCTTCGGCCTCTTGGGCAAGGTTTTCCACGGCAGAATTGTCGAGCGCAAACTTACGCTTCGTTCCTTTGGCTTTACGAAAGGAACACTTCGATAAGAGACAAAGAAGAAAGCAAGTGCGCACGTACGTTCATCCGAGCTTAAGGATTTGGAGCTCGTCTCGAAGGTTGGTCGCGCAGCGAGCCCGAGCTGACCCTTCTCGAACTCCAGGAGCACACGCTCACGCGCTGACTCCCGTGCGCGTTCACGCTCCTCCTCTGCTTCCTTCTTCATTGCTTCTAGTTTATCCTTCTGCCGCTTAATGTCCTTCTTCTGTGTTACTGCCTCGAGACCGATCAGAGTTAAGGCCATTCGTACCCTGAGAGTCTGACCTACACAGATCCGTGTAGACACACTCTTTGCAAAACAAGTGACCTTCGTTACACGTTACCGGGTCTCTTGCACGGTTTAGACAAAGAGAACAAGCATCGAACCGCCGCATTGATTCATTTCCTAGGCGTTGCTGGGAAGGTCAAGCAACGGCTGACATTGCGTTTAAGCAAGACTCACTCGTTTGGTTCCATATTCAAGCTTCTTATATTCAGCATAGCTGAATATCGAGGATGCGGTGTTGTTCTTGCTATGCTTCGTCATCGTGCGATATGGTCTCCAGAGTGTTTGTTCGACGGTTACCAGCTCAGTTTGTCAGTATTTGGAGTCCACGGCACTAATCAATAAATGGTCGAACTGGTCAAAAGTTGCTGCCTCCCACCACTGACGTCCCGACAATGTTGTTCCAATTCTCTCCGTGCAGGCGGAACTGCTGAACATGTAACCTTAGAGCTATTCAAATTTGAAGGCTATAAATAATACTTCGACTCTACAGAATGCTGAGCATCCGTTTCTCTAGTATTCTCTCCGCGATAAACAAGTTCGTCTCAACGGGTTGTTGGCCAGATGGAATACGAAATTCATGACATAATGTATTTCAGCATTATATCAAGGTCCTCCACTACAACCTGAACATGGACTAGTCACCGTCTTATGAATGTCGCAGGGCGCCGTTTGGCGGTGCCGGTATGTAGGCGAAGGCCGAATTCTCGCGTTAAGAAGTTCAGTTCTATTTCACAGCCTTCTCTTGCTTATACAACCTCGGCCACTCCCAGAAGCGCAACCAGTTCATCCTCGTATCTCTCGTAGCAACTCTACTAGCACCATTTATTGTACACGATGATGCGACCCTTGTCGACTACATGCACCCTATCTCGTCATGCAATATTCTTCTACGAATGAAGTCAGTCTTTGGCTCTGAATAATGGCTTGGAGAAGCCTTCTTTACCCGCCAGGCTCGAGGTGCAATGGAGCGAATCTTATCGGTTTATATTATGACTCAGGAACATATAATTTTACAGCTCGAGACGCCCTCTATGGAATATGACCAGTATAGACTGTAGGTTCGTGTCATTCGCGATGGAAAATTATGTGATACCATGGGAGTTAGACCGACGAGCCGCAGGGAAGCTCCACTACCAGGAGAGACTTGATAGACTGGGTAATCGCTGTGTGGAAAAATGACTTGCGCTTGGGCAAGGGAGTTGTCAAGGTCTACAAGTTGACCGACGACGACGGAAAACTGCGACTTGCAAACGTTCTAAATTCGCCCGTGAATGCTCCTTCCGTTTAATTTGACTGCATGGGATATTACTTCCGTCCCAGAATGAGACTTCTCATCCAAGACTACTTCATCGGAAACATCTCGATCCATTCCGGTGGCACACTGTATATGGCTCAGTGGTCCGCCGACCCACCTTCCCTCGAAGCAATGCATACCGTGGTCCCGTATATTCGCGAAATGCCGGATCCGGACTACAGCGTTCAAGCCGAAAGTACGAACGGGCTTTTTATCCCATCGCCGAATGATATCGTACACGCACACTATGAACATACCTTGATCTCTGACGATGCGCCTGTGCATTGCGTTCGATCGTTCGACATAGAGGCTTCGGAGACTAATTGGTCCAGACTGTTCAAGTAATGTATAAAAACCCTCTTGTATAAAGCGACCGAAGGAGTAAATTTCTCTCTCGGGTCAACCGAGTGAACACTAGAGGGCAGCGACCAGAGAGCGGGAGGAAGTACCTATAGGCTTGGGGTTATCGTCTTGAATGCACGAGTAGGTGAGATCGTAATGACGGGATGGATAGGCAAACCCTCTCAGCCTTGAACAGCCGTTACTGCATTCTTTAGTGCGATTTTAGGCTCGTTAGCGACAACATCGTTCTCCCTTTTGGCGAAGGACAAATCTCATCATGCCATGTAGCGGACTTCACTGCAAGATGGTTTCCTCACATACCGATACAACCAGGCGAAGATTGCGCTAAGATCGCTATCCGGGCATGCTCAGAGTTGCCGCTCTCAATACCGCACAATTCGAGGGCGAGGAGTAAAGCCGCTTGTGATAAGAAGGGATATGCAGCGGGCATATTTCGATGAGAGGGAGATAGTATTTGTACCTGAAACTGGAGCCGGATTTACGACAGCACTGGAAATAAACTGTGGCCAGGGTGCACTGGTGGATTTAGAAGAATCGAGAATAACCTAACCTCAGGTAAAATTTCATCTCTTTTACTGCTAATGATTAGTGCACTGAAAGAAAATGCACTACCATCACGGTAAGAACGCTCACATAAGTAGCAGCAAAACCTCATAAAGTAGATGCATTGTATACGAAGCTCGATACAAATAAATAACTACAACTGTCCATAAGTTTCATTCATACACTGATATGCAACATGCTCATGAGATGTGGTTCCACGCCAGCCACGGGAAGTGGCAGCCAAATCCATCAGCCAGTCCACTATCTTGAGGCCGCCGCTGCAGCTGTCAACCGTCGCGCTTAGCGTCGGAGTATCCGTGCACGACAGTGAAGTTCTCTCGAAGCGCTGATAGACTTCTAGGAACGTATCGCCCCATCGCCACTCAAGTGTCTGCCCGCTTCACTCGAAGTGCTTCCCCCTCTTCGGGTCCGCACGCCGCTTCTCCACCGCCTTGCGCAGTTTGCGTTCAGGGCGAACGACGATGACGGGGACGGGGGAGTGCGAGAGGCAGTATCTAGCAGGAAAGTGGAAGAGGATTAGTGATACGTTCATCAGCGGAGAAAAGAAAGTGAAGGAGGAAAGTAGTCGGGAATATATACGAAGATAAGGTGGTAGGGGGCGAAACCCGTAGATGCACGAAGAAAGCTCAGGCTGTCCATCAGCATGAAAGAAGGACGGTGATGGACGGGAACGACGCGTAGAGGGGGGGTTGAGCCCCAGGGAAATGAGGGTGCCCATGAACGTGAAAGAAGGAAAGTGCGCGCAGGAACAAAACGTAGAGGTAAACCATGGAGAAATGTGGGTTCCCCTGAAAAAGAAGGAAAGAAAATGGATGCAGAAATAAGGCGCAGGTGTGAGCGTCAAGGAAATGTGGGTACTAATGGACGCGAAAGAACGAAGGAAAGTGGGTACGGGAACAAGACGCAGGGGCGAACCCTGTGTGGGTACCATTGAACACGAAGAAAAAAAGTGCGTGTAGATCAGGCGAGAACCCTGGGGGGAATATGGGTACTCATGAAGGAAACTGCATGCGGGAACAAACCACGGGCGAACCCTGGAGAAATGTGGGTTCTCCTGAATATGAAGAAGAAAGGAAAATGAATGCGGGAACAAAGCGCAAGCACAAGCGCCAGGGAAATGTGGGTGCCGGTGAACGCGAAAGGAGGGAAAGTGTATGCGGGAACAAAACGCAAGAGCATACCCTGAAGAAACTTGGGTGCCCATGGGCACGAAGAAAGTGTGTGTGGGTTAGAGGCACGAAGCCTGGAGGAATGGGGTTGCCCCGTGAACATGAAGGAAGGAAAAGGATGTGGGGACACGGCGCAGGCGCGAGCGCCAGGGAAATGTGGGTGCTCACGAACAGGAATGAAGGGAAGAGGCGCCGGGGAGGGAGGCAAAAATGTGGGTGCCCATGGACATGAAGGAAGGAAGGTGCATATGGGGTCGGCACAAAACCGAAGGAAAGGTGGGTGCTCATGAACATGAAAGAAGGAAATTGTGCACGGGATCGGTGCAAACCCCAAGGAAAAGTAGGTGCCCATGAACTCGAAGGAAGGAAGGAAAGTGGGTTCAGGAACAAACGCAGGGGGTGAACCCGGAGGAATGTGGGTGTCCATGGACACGAAGGAAGGAAAAAGGGTACGAGCGATGAGACACAACGAGGCCGGGGAAATGTGGGTGCCCATGATCGCAAGAACAGTAAAGTGCGCGCGGGGACGAGGTGCCCTGGGATTGGACGCAAGACGCGGGAAATGTGGGTTCAGACGAAGGAAAATCAAGTAAATCGGCTGAGAAAGTACAGAAAGCACCCCCTCTCCCTCCGGCAAATCCAACCAACCAGCAAAAAACCAAAACCAACCACCAGATAGTAGCCCAAACACGAAACACAATGCGAGAAAGACAAGACGAAGCACAACTCACTTGCTAACGCTGCCCATGCCAATGACGCCAATCGCCTGCCATGGCTTGCGCCCACGCGTGCCGACGACGACGGAATCGGGGCGGTAGAGCGCGATGAGGCGATCGAGGGTGTCGGTGATTTTGCCGGCGATGAATTCGAGGACAAGGGAGAGCTAGGGGTAAGAGGTTGGGTGAGTAAAGTCGGAGAGGCAAAGAAGACAAAGCGTACCTTCCGATCGGGATCATACTCATTGCTCTTCTCTTGGATGGTCTTCATCAGATTACGCGCCTCCTCTCTGACGATGTCATGGTCTTTCTCTATATTATCCATCAGCTCAAAGCGAAAGAATAATAAGCTTAGCAAAACAACATACCCAAAACCTCCTCGTCCACTCCGCGGAACACAATCACCTCGTCCCCATCCTGCGCCAGTGCCTCAAGACACCAATCCAGCGCGCCCATCCCACTCTCATCCGGGCTCGCCGCGCACAGGAACACCCTTGTGTTCCGGGTGCGCTTGTACCCCTCGCTCTTCACCTGCAGAGTAAACGAAAACATGCTCGCGACGGGGTTCTCGAACGTATCGAAAGACACCTTCGACGTGTACCCGGGCGTCGGTGTGAGGTAGCCATTGTGGTGCGGGGTCGAGAGACCTGAGGAAGAGAGCCCGACGCTGCTGCTGCTGAAGGCGCTGAGGGGAGGCTGGAGGCTCGCCGCGCTGGGCGGGGAGGGCGGGAGGGTGGAGTGGATGGAGGGGCCAGGGGAGGTGGTGCCGGGAAGTGGAACACGGCTGATGAAGGGGGACGAGGCGGGCGAGGAGAGAGAGGTAGGCGTGGTGGGGCGCGATGTGTGCTTCATTGCTGAGCGGCGGGGCGCCGGCGGGAGGGGCGTGTGCGTGTGCGGTGGGGAGGCGGTGGGGGAGTACATGGCGGGAGAGGACATGGCGGAGATATTGGATATTAGTTATCCGCTGGATAGTCGTGGATTAAGTTGAGTGTTGCGGGAATACGCTGAACTGTCGTGAATTCTTGCGAGGGTGAAATGGATGGAATCCGATGGGTGATGGAAGGAAATGCGGAGACGCGGCGGAACATGGCAGCGACATTGCTACTATCATGTTATTCCCACGATCCGGGGCGCGCGCCCCGTTGCCGAGTGGACGCGATCACGCCTCGGCCCTCGACCTAGCCTCCACTCCACCTGGTCAGTGGAAGGGCCCACAGCGAAGGGATTTATGCTCAAAGTCCATTTTCGAACACTTGTGAGAACCATACGGCGTCAAAACTTTACGCCAATTTCTCCTGCACATCGCTATGTACATTGTTTGCATATTTTATTCTTGTCAAGGTTATCAAAAAGTTGAAATCGAGCAATACTTACTACCAATATATTAATACCGTACTGGAAATGCACCCCGTCTGTTAATATAGTACTATTTAGTTGAATCAATTATCTCCAGTGATGCCACAGTGAGCTAGCTGAGATCTTGGAAAAGTAGACACCTCTGAGGAAAACTGGAAGTTGGCTGTATAGCTATCCTGTGTGGCAGGATATTCCGACACACAGATTTTTGGAATCTTGGATGGCATCAAGTCCAAATTTGAAAGTATCTTCGCAAGGTACCGCGCAACGTATGTGACTTCGAGTTGTTCAAGATAAATATCGCACACATCGGTCTTCAGCAAGCTATGTAAAATAAATAGCCACCAGGGAATTATCATGTAAATTGTTTCAGGCTGAGCTCTTGGCCCAATCTAGAGAAGTGCCTTCAATCCACCAGCGTCGCAATAATTATAGATGATAGAAAGGGTAGATGGGTGGGTGACCATTGTTCTATCATCGCAGAAGCTGAATTTCCGCGGCCGAGAAACAATCCATGAGGCAAGAAGAGAAACAATGATTCAAGGCGGCTGCAGCGGGTGGAAGCAATGTTAGCGGTTGAGATTAGATAATCGGCCGCATGATTAGATGGCGGTGTCTCGCTAGATAGCCGATGTGCTTAACAAATCATAAAATACATCCGCACCAGCCTCA
Source organism: Nidularia pulvinata (assembly GCA_036937195.1). Lineage (NCBI taxonomy): Eukaryota > Fungi > Basidiomycota > Agaricomycetes > Agaricales > Nidulariaceae > Nidularia > Nidularia pulvinata. The sequence goes on from JASFDH010000723.1 coordinate 13,391, forward strand.
GGGTAGTCCTCCTTTTCCTCCTCACGTCATGGCTAGAAAAACCTAGTGCAGCGAAATTTTGTCGATACCCTTACTTCAGATACGCGAATATACAGGGACTTCAAAAAGCTGATTCCCAGCAGACCGCGCAGGTTTCCTATGCTGTAAACCGCACAACATGGATCAGATCGCATTCTTGAAAGCTTACCGTATTCCGGAGCATTGTTCGCACCTTTCTGACTCCTTGGGGAAAATGACAAATAGGCGTTCATTCTGACTTCGTCACATAACTGCACAGGGTTCGAAGGACCGGGGCACCTCCATAGCGTCATTCGACAGTCCTCCAGGGCGCATGAACAACAACTTAAATTCTGATTCCTCCGAGTGTTTTCGCCAGTGTGATCAACTGTCCCCATTTGAGCCATTTCGATGATCATGTTCAACTCCTCATAACGTGAGCTCTATTTTTTCTATGATCTTATTGATTTCTTTGACCGGTATTTTCAAATTGTTGCGGAATGTTAGGGATAGTACCATGCTGGCATGCGTTGACATGAGTCTAAAGGTATAAAATGGCCTACAGTTTATGCTTTCGACTCCTAGGCCGACCTCGGTTTAAACCATTATCTCCAAAATACCAACTCCAATGAATATAGCTGTCTTCTTCGAAACCATGTCCTGCGCCGTCCTTCTCTTCTCTGCACTGCTCTCGTCTTTGCTCGCCACATTCGCCACTGCAACACCCACTCCTCTTATCACTCACGTCGGAAGGGTACGTATACTAAGCCTCACACCAATGCTAAACCATGGTCCTTATGGTTTTATTTCTTGCAGGGTACTTGGTTCCACCCTGGTATGCTGGCATCTTGATTCACCATCGTTATTTGAAGTCACCAAAAGTCTGACAATTGCACTACTATTCAGGTCTTGGAAATTGCGGTATCTGGAACAACGACAACGATCTCATCGTGGCCATCGGCAAAGGGTTGTATGACCGCAACGACGGTACCAACTGTGGCCAGGTAAATCAATTAACTCTCCGTTCATCTTCAGGAAGACACTCAGATAATACTGTTATACTCATAGTACATCGAGATAACCAACACGGCTAATGGAAAAGTAGCGTATGGGGTAACCATGGATAGCTGTGTATCATGCAGTGACGACGATCTCGGTATATGGCTCTTTCATTTCTTCATCATCCTCGCATTCCTGCTAATTCGTTTTTCATTTAAAAAATGTAGACATGTCCCCGGCTCTGTTCCAGCTAATTGGGGACCTCGATACCGGAGTGCTCCCTATTTCTTGGCAATTTGAAGCCAAAGGCTGGCAGCCTTGAGCGCGTTCTCTAGTTATAGGTTTCCACATCCGTTAAATTAGTCTTCATAAGTAGAAAGAGGCGATGTAGAAGGGAATGCCCTGTATCCTCCCTGAGAAGAATGCTTTATTCATTTTGTATATGAAGTGCTGTGTTAAAATAAACGACGCAGTCTCGACGACATCAGAGACAGCTTGTCCTCAGAAGGATAAAGGGGGAGGGTTCCATGAGGGCAAACGGATGAGTACATACAACATTAGCAGACTACCTATATACTGTAAGCCTGAAACAAATATACAAATATAGTTAACCATAGAAATGCTTCAAAAATGTAAAGTAAAGGAAGTGAGATGTATGCGTAAATGCGGTGACATCGCGAAACACTCGCAAACTGCGATCCAATAATCCAACAGTGCTGGTCAGACAAATCGTCTTGTTATTTTCGTCATTTTGTAGCCCTTTTAAATAAGTGCCATCTTTATCCCAGAAAATGTTTATACGTCTCAGCAGTTAGCACAACGCCCAGGGGACGTTTATCTTCCAAATTCCTGTTGCGCCAGAGTCAGAAAAAAGTAGCGTCCCTGCATTTGGCAGTTGAAGAACTGGAACCTTTCGTGGTTTGAATAGACTCATCTATCTAAGCGAGATTTATCTTGTTAATTACTCAGGAATAACACGATACGGATGGCGACATCGATAATGTAGGCGCACCATTTTTCAATAGTATCTGACCCTTTACTGTGAAGACGTTGGAACATCGACATGGATTTTGGTACATATGTTTAAATACTCCTGGGCTTCAACAAATTTGAAATTTACAACAACTGAAAGAAAAACAATTCTCACAACATATTGTATTCCTTCTAGCCGACTTGAACGACTGACCTCGTCATGACCTAGCAACTCACAAGCCCATATGCTGATACTAGTGACGCGCTCTACCAACTGAGCTAAGAAGGAATTGAAGAAATTGGCTATTTATATTAGTTTGTCTTCGCTTCCACCTCCAGGTTCACGATGTGGAAAACATATGGATATTACGTCATTCAGGATGCCACGTGGAGGCATAAATAGCACGCTATCATTGGCTGGGGCCTCCTTTCCCAACGGCCCCGTTGCACCGCACGACTGCGCACGGCACCTGCAGCGCCGCACATTTCTTTCTTCCAGTTATCAACGGTGGATTGGCACAACCCAATTACTCCTCCTTCCCATCCTCCTTTTCTCCTCCCCCTTGGCCCCGCAAGCCCTGGTATGTCATCTTCGGTGAGTCCTCGGATCCCGACGAAGGGAATTAACTTCGGCGCCGTAAACCCTTTATTAACCCCCACCCACTCCCAGATCTAAGCTTTCCCTTTGCTCCCGCTTTCTTTCTCTCTAATAGCAACCAAAACCAATGCGTCTATCGCTCTACACCCTTCTTTCCACCATGCTCGTCGTCGGGCCCCTGCTCGCGGCGAGCCAGCCTACTCCCAGTTTTGAAAGCGGACTCTCGTCTTCCGACTTTGCACTACCTCCGCCTGACGTGATACCCGCATGGTCGCGGCATGCAAAGCGTTCCACAACGTCGTCGTCGTCTATAAGAGCTGCAGGCCCAAACCAGGAGGCTTCATCTGATTCACCGCGACAGCCCGAATCCGAGGGTGAAGGTCCCCGTCGGCGGCAAGGGCGCTTGGTCCGGAGGAGAAGGCATCCTTGATTAGAGTGACCTCGTGCATGATATCATATGGGGTTGGTGACGGCAAGTATAACTCATCTCCTCTTTACTAGTTTAGCAATACTAACTGCGTGGTTCGTAGACATTCCCTTATGCCAATAGACTATTCATAACCCCCCTTCTTTAACGGACCCTTCTCGCTTTGTATTCAATGGACACTTCACGGACCTATCATACTTTGGACTTGTCATAGTTCGGACTTGACATCATGTTCTCGGCAAAACTCTCCTATTTCCTGTAACGATAGACAGTATTCACGATCTTGTATTGGACTTTTGTATGACCATGACGATATTTACGTCTAAATCCTAGCATGCATATTTTTCACCGCAAGTTAGCTTCCCCCATGGATCCGAGTAGCTCATCGTGTTCTATTTAGGAGACGTTGCTTGAAGAAGGTATGGTCTACTTCTAAACGGGGTGACTATCGTGATCGGGTTTATGAAGGCAATCAAGTCTGAAGCAAACTTTTATAATAGATTCGAATGCTCTGGATTTCCGGGTGCATGGTCATACACACCTAGACTAGCGGACATCTGACGGAATCCTTGTTAGTCATTTGGAACAATCTGAGTCGGCAAAACAAACTGAAACTTATTTAAAGGTCAATGAAAAGTCTTGTGGGCCTCCGGGATTTGTGCGGAATATCACATTATACAGAAGCAACGTCTATGCCGGCTCCGGTTCTCTACTCCATAGAGCCAAAATCACATGGACAAAATTCCAAGATGGTATACGGCGAGATGTTGAATTGGTTTGGCTCTTCTGTCGATCTAGCTTTGATTTTTCTTGTGCAAGTACCAGACCAGTAGGTGTATATTCCACATTCATCCCCGTCAAAAATTAATGGATCTGTTGGTATGGCGTACCTGTTGTCGTCTCCTGCAAGACATACAACATGGAGGAAACTTTCTTGTCAAATGTGCTGTATGGAAAATACAAAATACAGGCCCACGCAAGGCTTGGGAGGATTGAGTGAATCGCCGTTAGACAGATTCGCTGAAATACTTTCATAGGGGATATGTATTTCCGCACTTCTGTTCGGGAAGATCGTCTTCATCCTCCCACCACTCAGGTACAGTTAAAATTGATCTGCATGAGCGATCCCGGAGTTGACCTCCAGTAGAAAAGGCATGCATCATGCGAGTCTAATAACAAAATTCAAAGCCACTATGCACGAGCGAAATTTTGTCGAACACACTCCACTTATCAATGACGTCGACCCAGTTAGAAAAAGCTTGAAGTGAAGCACAATTGCTACCCTGATTATAGCCGAAAAAATTGTGATAGAGATTCTGCTAACAAGAAATTCCTCAGACTCGAGCGTAAAACATCTGTCCCAATAGCTGCTGAGCATGAAAAAGATGTTGATCGTGATGTCGAAAACATAGACTGGATAAAGAACGTATCAGGGGGTCTGCAATAAACTACATCGTATAATTATGTCCTCTCAGCTGCTAGGTATTCTTTAACCGCCACCTCAGAATCATACCCGAATTTTTTATCATTCCATGACTCAGGAAGTTTACCTGTCAAGGATAATATGTAATTAGAGAGTTATAGGAGATGAAATGAAGTTAATACACACATAGAATCCATATGACAATATCTCTTATTAGCTCCTCAAACCAGCTCTTTCGCCTTTTCATATCACCGCTGCGTTTGGCGAGGTCCAGAATTTCATGCACACGTGGCATGCGCACTTCCTCGTATGACTTCGCAGCTTGCTCGAACACCAATGATGAATCCTGTTGGGAGGGTGGCACATTGGATAAATAATGGCGAAGGAAGAGCGCATAGACAATGGCATCTTCCGCAGCACATGATACACCCTGGCCTGAATCTGGAGGCATGGTATGAGCTGCGTCTCCGAGTAAAATAATACGACCTTTAGCGGGAGAGGAAGTGGAGCGTGAAGTCCATTGTGGTAGACGCGGTGTGATGTAACGCGGCAGGATTAACGTATCCGTGTTTATTCCCTCGTCTGCAACCCCGCTTCTGCTTAACTCGATGATGTGTTTGAATATACCATCATCGCTGTTAAGACCATCATGCGGCGACTTCCACGATCCATGACGTTCGAGAAGTTGAGATCTGACGTCCTCAAGGTTCACAGTATCACGATGAGGAGGGGTACTGGTCTCGTATGTAGACCACCATTGGATAAAAGGTTTCCGGTGTTGCTGAGAAGGAATGGCGGAAGGAACGGGTAGCGGAGAGCACATAGAAAATCCAAAGAAACCGTGTGCACCGAAAGTCATATTGATTCCTTCTTTGACAAGGCCTTCTTGAAGACCAGGAGGAATTGAGGAAAATGGAAGGAATCCCCCAATGCCTGTGAGCCCGCTTTTGAACTATATTGGCGCTTTTTACATTTAGATGACAGGGGGAGTACTCACTCGTACTCTGGAGGATATTTTTTGCCAAAGAGAGCTTCTCTCACAATACTTCGGACACCATCAGCGCCGATAACCAAATCAGCTACTTCCGTGGTCCCATCCTCGAATTCGATTGAGACAGTTGAGTCGCCTGAACTCTCGAAGACGCGCTTGACTTTCCTACCCCATTCAATATCCTGAGAGGGTACGTCCTTGAGTAGTGCCTCGTGCACTACGGCCCGCGGTACCATGTTCTGGCCGTAGCCTCCATAACGCTCTGGTCTGCCAATACAGAATTGTCCTAGCAACCATCCATGGGAATTGCGGAACCAGATGTGCGAGCCAGGGAAGCCTTGATCCCTAATGTATGCTGCCGCACCCTTGGAGAGCGAATCGATGGCGCGAAGACCGTTCGGCGCGAGACCAAGACCGCCGCCAATGGTGTACGTGGTGCTCGTTGGGGACGCATGAGATTCGACAATTTTGATGGATATCGACGAGTCGAGTGATGCTAGGTGCTTTTGCAGAGCATGATAAGCTGCGAGGCCACCGATTCCGGCGCCGACGACAATGATTTTCATGATGGTACAAGAAATGATGTATTGAGATCATAAAAGAGTCAGACAGCATATAAGTAGACAGTGCAAGGGCGTGCTGCGCATTTCCTTGTGACAAAGATCTGAAAAACGCTTCCATCAGTTCAGTTAAGTCAGTTTTCGATAGGACCTATCGGTCCCATCCAGAGGAAACAATACGTTTGGCACCGCTGACGTGTAGTGCCGGCATGGCCTACCATTTTCTGGGAACACGTTCCAACAGAAATGCTTCTGTTGAGTGCTGCGACAGTGCTGCGCTGCCAACAACACCAGGCTGCACCACATACATCTGCTGGCAACCTGAGAATGATCATTGTTTGCATTGCCAAACGAAAAAGTAGTACATACCCCGAGGCACGCAAATAAGTAGCCTGCGCTGGAGTCTCCCGATTATTCACATAAATTCAGACATTTATGGCGCTATAGCTAAGTGGTTACGGCGACAGATTAGAATTGACAAACTCTCATTTCTGTTCAATACATGTTCCTCTTTGAGGGCGCAGGTTCAAATCCTGCTGGCGTCGCTTTGTATGTTTAGATTTTTTTTAGAAATATGCTTTACATTTTGACGGTGACCTTGGAGTTTAGAGAAAATGATAGTATTTTTGGGGACATAAACAGTCTTTAGCGTAAGTTATTCCCGCGCAAGTATTGCATGAACTAGGGACTAACACGGATAAGGCAACTACGGTTAGTTACCCATTATCCGGGCTTAGGCACAGTACGGATCGGATAC